>OV816023.1:31909366-32201701 GCA_929113105.1 Agrypnus murinus | reverse complement strand
TTGGAGGTGACAAGGTACCCTTTATCAATATATATATATATATATATATATATATATATATATATATATATATATATATATATATATATATATATATATATATATATATATATATATATTGCGGTGACTTCGCATAAACAGAATAAGTTTTGATTTTCTCCCACCTCGGCTAGCAAAAATAAAAATATACGCGATGAATTTGGCTAATTAAAAATAAAATATTGTTTTTATATTCAAAATACTTTCAAATAACGAATAATTGCTGTTAAATTGTAGAAAATTGATTTTTAAAAAGACTGTACTTTGGAAATGCTTTTCAACTTTCCTCATTTGTAAATTCTTATATGATTCAAAAATACTTTTTAATAGTTTTAAATAATGCACTAGTTACATAACAATGTTACGTGAATTCTGACTAAATCAAGTTTACGTAATAGAGTTGGGCGCCAGTTAAATAACTTAAAATAACAGAATTAAATTTTATAAAAATAACTCATCTCAGGGTGAATGTGGATTCCTGTAGGTTTTAAAAATATACAAATTGAAATTAAAATCACTTTTTAAAATTGAAATCTTAATTAAGTTTAATGGCTAAATTGTTCAAATCACTTAATTACACCTCACAAACGATAGTCTTCTCTTCATCAGATACCAAAGGAAATAACTTCCTACCTTTTTATAAAGCGATGCTTCTTCCTTTTTCTATAGATGTCCTCTTTCCAAAACCAATTGGCAGAGCAAGTCACTTATGTTGTCTCAGTGCCGATTTCCAATTCCGGTTGACTTCCTTCCTTTTGCATGGCTTTCCCACATAACACCATCCACACTCTTGGTTTTGGTAACTCACTTTTGTTTTATTTTAATAACGGGTACTATATCCCTTTTTCGAAGAACTTGTATTTGCTTTTTTGTGTTTAATTAAATAAAACACCGATTGATGGTTTTAATCGAAGATTTATTATCTTGCTTACTTAGCAAGTAAATTAACTTTAAAAGGTTCTTTATAAACGTATACACTTTTACAATTTATAACCTTTTTAATACTTTCGCTGTATTCCATTCACCAACCAACTTAATTATCTATTTACATTTGTACTATGTTATTTACATGACCTTACTCTTTCGCTTTATCTCAGGAACTGTCTTTTACTCTTTCGTCGTTTAACAGTAAGTGTCTAATTACATTAATACTATATTTCTTACACTTCTTTACACCGTCGCTTTCTATCAGTAAGTCCTTACATATTTACTATTGTATTAAACACGACTTCACTACGTCGCTTTATTTTACTGACTCCCTTAAAATTATAATTTTCTAAGCTTATATACTATTTCCTATTTACATAATTATATTACACAATTTGACGTCACCCTACGAACTAATACAAACTGTACACTCATATAATACATAATAGCAGATTAATATTCTTATATAAAAGTGACACATCTATTACACATTATTACACAACATTTGCAATAACAATGAACTATTTACATGAACAAAAACCTTAAAAGAATCACATAACCCGTCGATATACACATTTGAAATTATCATAACTGAATTACATCATAACAATAAATTGCGAACAACTGGATGTTACGTACACTTAAGTAATCGGTGAGTAAGCTATTTGATAATAAATAAAGAAACATGTATTATCTAATCTTATTAAAAAGTATACACATTGATTGTATAATCAATGACACACCATTAAATAACTTAAAATTATTTTTAACAGGGAAAGTTAATAAAATATTCCTAAAGTGTTAGTTTTCAATGAAGATTTTAAAATCTTACAATAATTTTCCAAAATTACCAAAATTTTGACACTAAAATCCACAGCAATATATATATATGTATATATGGTGTAACAAATTATGCTAAAATGGTTGAAAATCTAAACAACATCATAGAAACAGAACAATATAGCACTAAGGCACTGGCAAACAACAGGCTTACAAAGTCTTGTGGAGGAAAGTCTTGGATTCTGCCAAATTATTTTTTCATTTTGCCTATTGTCAATATAGTACATTCGCAGTGGAACTAGCGAAACTAAAAATATATCTGTATCGTTTGATTCTTCTGTATCAAACTTTTGTTTATACGAGGGGGCGTTTTTATATTCGCAGAATGGGAGGGTTGCTGAGGGGCGGGGCTTGATAAACCACTCATAACAACTAGCTTGATGTCTTATTACTATAAATACCAAATTATATTTCAGCGTCCAGTCCGAAGATATCCCCTAATTTACAAGGTAGTACGTACAAAGTTTAAAGAACAACGCCCTCCCTGCTACCAACGCTGTCTCCATTAACCGTCTAGCGAACTCATTGTGTTTTTTGTACTTGGCTCATGAGGTTATGCTGCGTTAACATGTGTTAACAGTTTTAATTTTTATTTTTAGCACGGATAATAATAAACGGAGTCATAGTTCATCCTCGAGCAGTTTGGAGGCATGTTCAATGAACTCAAATCTTATTGAAAAGATTACGTAAACTTGAAAAAGTGGTGAGTTGTTTGAATTCCTTATCTCGTCCATGTGGCAGAGACCGACATTGGGTCCGACATAGGGGACCGGGCCGTTCTCCTTGCTTGGATAATTTTCCTGAGGGTTCCTTGGCTTCGATAAACATTACCGAAGGGGGTACAACGGAGGAGACTGTACAAGCCTATTCTCCGTCTTATAATAAAGACGCTTGTAGCATTGATAACGGGAGCGATCTCGGTGACACTTTGACTATCCATAACGACAAAGATCTTAATGATCCTCAATTACCACAAGAGGTACTTGATATTCTAGGGGATAATCCTGATATTACGGTTAGTAAATCCTTTCTGTTGCAAGACGCACTAGTTCCTGTCTGGCAACATATTTTAATAAATGGTCTAAAAAAAAGGAGGATATTGCGTCTCCTTTAATTAAACATGAAATACCGTCGAATCTTCCTCTTCTGGCACCTCCTGGGCTGAACCCAGAGGTGTCTGCTATTTTGTCAAAGGCAAATGTAGTTAGAGACGGATCTTTTGTAGAGATCCAAAGCCAGTTAGGCAAAGGGTTGTGTGCCTTAGGCAAGGGTATTATAAACTTAATCTTAAGTGAAACGGATAACATTCCTCTGGAATCAAAAAAGATATTACTTTCAAATTTCTGTGATTCAGGGCAAATTTTAACTAGTCTGTTTCATTGCGTGTCTGTAACACCTAGAAGTTTGATAACCCCAGCGGTCGTATTCGGTCACTATTTTACATAAAAGTACATATTTTTAGCATTTAGTCACTAAAAGTACGTATTTTGTTAGCAAGTTTTAAATTCCACTATTTTACAACCGCGATTGTAAAACGCAAGCAATTTGGGACGAAACTTAGTAAGAAAATAAATGCAAATTGCGCCTTGTCGTGCAGGTAATAAGAACCATTATTGTTTAGCGTAGCGCGCTATTAGCAATTTAGAATGTACTATTGAGAAGGGTATATTATATTGCCTGATAAACTTCAACCGTGAAAACAAAAATGCATTATCTTCGTAACCGCGGGATTTGAACTCAAGTCTTCTGCGTCACAAACTCGATTGCTAACCCACTGAGCTACAAAGGCTTTTAAACAGTTCGTAAACATATATGGAATAAAAAAATCGAATTAAAATTGAAGGGAACAGTTGTGGACAAAGTATAGTATTCGACTCGCATATAATGGCGAGTATTCGCTTAGCCGATTCTAATAAGCTTAAACTTCTCATAAACTTCTCCCTAGTGATTAATAGCCATCATTATATGCTTGTTGAATAATATACTATTTTTTTATAAACTACATACATATTTGGTACATATTTAAAAAAAGTCGCTAAAAAGTACATATTTTAAGAAGATTTAGTCACTATTTACATATTTTTTTCAATTAACTCTGCTACGACCGCTGTAGGGGTGTAATATGCGTTAATTACTTAGATGACCTCCTGCTCTTAGGGTGGTCAAAATCTGAATGTTCTCATAATTTTGACATAACAGTTAAATTGCTAGAATCTTTAGGGTATCTAATTAATGAAGAGAAAAGTGTACTTTCTCCGAATACCAGATGTAGATTTTTAGGCTTTATTTTTGATTCGGTACAAATGACGTTAGAATTGCCCGACGAAAAACGTCAAGAAATCCTAAAATGGATTAAAATTCTTAAATCTCGAGAGAAATGTAAGATCCACGAATTTGCTCAATTTATTGGGCTTCTTACATCTGTGTGTTCGGCCGTCAAATACGGTTGGTTATACACCAAAAAGTTTGAACGAGCAAAGTTTCTGGCCTTAAAGGTGAATGGAGAGAATTATCAGGGTGTGATGTTAATTTCAGAGGAATTGTCTCCAGATTTCCTTTGGCGGCAAAATCATATTGGTTCTGCTAAAAATGATTTGAAACATGACCGCTTTATCTTAGAAATTTATACAGATGCTAGCTTATCTGGTTGGGGGGCTTATTGTAATGGCCAAACTACACATGGGTGGTGGCTGGAATCTCATAAAGGTACCCATATAAACCTTTTGGAACTTCAGGCTATTTTTTGGGGTTAAAATTTTTTGCTTCTGAACTTAAGCATTCAAAAATTTTGATAAGAACCGATAACACTACAGCCTTACATGATGGTCAAAAGGATTGAAGAATTTCCCTATATAAAACTTTCGTTGTGTGATTACAATCCTTGGGATTTTCGTGTGTGATTATGTAAATAAACGCAACCAAACATAACCAGTTGAAAATTCTAAGCCTAGCACTCCTCTCTCCCAGCTTACCCTCTCTTCTGACATATCTTCTTCTTTGGCTCCCCGCCAGTTTATTCTACATACATTATTATTATTATTATTAGCATAACATTCCTAGGAGGAATATAGCTGTTTCATTGAAACTGTCTAGATCCATTTAGCAGGGAGGATCAGTCCCCATGTAACATGTAAATCACTGCACTGTTATTATATAGTTTATAAGTCACTGTGTGTTTTTGTTTCATTCACTATTTGTCTCCATCTTCTTCTGTCTTGTATTATCCTTCTCCATTGTGTAACTCCCATTATTCGTAGATCTGCTGTTACTTCATCAAGCCATCTGCTGTTACTTCATCAAGCCATCTGCTTTTGGGTCTTCCTCTGGTTCGTGTTTAGTCGTCGTAGCCAGCAGATTCTCTGAACTTTTATGAATCTGACTATATCTTCTCCACCCATCTCTTTTAGTACTTCGTGGTTCATCCTTGTTCTTATCTCGTCTTCATTGCATATAGGTCCAAGGATAGTTCGTAATATTTTACGTTCGAAAACTCGAAGTTCTTCTTCTCTCCTTGTGACTGTTATGACTTCAACGGCATAGGTTATATATTATATTATATATTACTGGTCTTATTATACTTTTATATATTTTTATTTTTGTTTTAGTTGTTATTTGTTTATCTTTCAATAGTTTTTGTTTGCATAGAAGGCTTTATGTCCTGCTTGTATTCTAGCTTTTATATCTTTGCTCCTGTCATTGTTCTGATTAAGGCGTATTCCAAGATATGTGAAGTTATTGACTTCTTCGAATTTGTAGTGGTCAATTTGTAGGTAGCTCTTTGTGGCTTGTGTTTCTTTATGGCATTTCATGTATTTTGTTTTTATTTTTCTTTTATTTTCAGACCTATCTTTAGTGCTTCTCTTTCTATTGTTAAGCTGTTTATTAGAGTTTCCTTGGAACGAGCAGCGATGACTAAATCGTCCGCATAGGCCAGGATTTGTACTGATTTATTTATTATGCTTCCTTTATAATCTATTTGTCTCAAAACTTTTTCTAATGCAATGTTAAATAGCGTTGTTGACAATATGTCACCTTGTTTTATACCAGTGTTTACTTGGAAATTATTTATATCTCCTTCCTTGGTTCTCACACAATTGGTGGCGTTTTTCATTGTTGCTTCAATTATAACGTTGAAATTCACAACCCATTATTTGTTTGATGGTCACTGTTTAAAACCAAGCTTCTCCGTTGTTTGGTTGTCACTGGTTTTCCCTTTCTTTCGGTTTATCGTGAAGTCGCTCCTGCGCGTTTGAGCTCCCTGCTCAAGAGTAGAGTGAAGTAACAAAATGGCTTTTTGGTACGAGAAGTTGAATGGGCGAGATATATTAGAAATTGGTTTTAAATATTAATTCGCTTTAGCGGAATAAATCTCACATTCAACAGAACGATCGCTTGGTTATTTATGTGCGATCAATCGTCAAATTGGACGGATTAAGTTCTAGTACAAACCATTTTAGGTACTATTATTTCCCTAGCCGTCACCTTGAGGGAATTGTATTGTAAAAGACCTTTCAGTTTATAGAAAGGTCTTTTTGTTTTGGGTTTTGTTGTTCGTTGGTGTATTCTTGTTCCTGCCTGTCTGACCGTGTATTTTAATTGGAAGGTTCTTCCCCTTTGTGTCCGTACCTACATCTATACATATACCGGGTCGGAGAAAAACAACCAAATATCGAAGGGTGAAGCGAAAACCCCCTAAGCAAAGCTTTAAACATACAGCCGTGGGTCTTCGAATGGTGGGATGTTTGTCTAAATTTGTATGTATTATGTGTCATTTTATTTATGTATATGTATATATTTATTCAATGTGTTTACAATTTATGCATGCATGTTAATTTTAAGGATAAAACGAGATCTCAGTAGATATGCTAGGCGGGTTCTAGCTCAAAATCCCATGTATTTTCTTATGAAGGTTCGTTTTACCATTCAAGGTCATCCGCGGTTCCCCACTCCTATCCCCACTACCCCCTACTTAGCCCCCTACTTAGGCCCCCCACTTAGCCCCCTACTTAGCCCCCTACTTAGGCCCCCCACTTAAGCCCCACTCCTATCCCTACTCAGCGGCCATTTTGAATAGCCATTTTGAATCGCCATTTTGAATCGCCATCTTGGATCGCCATTTTGAATCACCATTTTGAATGTCATTTACATATCCACCATTTTGTATCTGTCATTTCCAACTTGTCATCATTTCCCGCTGAAAGATTTGAATTCCTAGCGCTGCTAATGCCATCTATCGGTGACGTCATATGATCGGTATAGTAGATTTCTATACGCCTGTAGATAGGCAACCCGCTATATTTTTTTATAAAAATCAATGGAGCCAACAGGGTTTGAACCGGGGACCGCTCGAATGGTAGCCAGCCAATGCATCCACTACACCAACGAGGTAATCTATTAAAGCACTGTAAACTGGTTATAAAAAAAAAAATTGTTGACTAGCGACTACGTACTCATAATATAATACATGTTAGTAATTTGTAGTATTATATCATACGGCTCCCTCTTCCTCCTGCATGTGTCATGATTGATTGATTAAGTAGATGATTATTCCTGTGCTGTGATTGATTAAAGGGTCAACATATAAAATAGGTATAAATTATCATATCTAGAAAAAACAAGTTAAAAATTCAATTAAAGAATCATTAGAAAAAACAAGTTAAAAATTCAATTAAAGAATCATTAGATCTTTTACAGCCAAATATGTTTCAATCTTGATCTCAATGCCTAAGACTTTCATTAATTAAACTTTTACTGACGTTTTGTAAAATTGTATATAAAAAAATTGTTGACTAGCGACCACGTACTCATAACATAATACATGTTAGTAATTTCATATTATCAGATATGATATCCATTATCTCAACAAAATCATTAGCAAAGACGTGTTTTAGTTATAAGTTTAAGCGATAACAAAATGATTATAATTTCTTATTGTCAATACATATATCAGGGTTAGATTTAATAATTAGATATACATTTCACCTTTCAAATATAAATTTCATAACAAAAGAATTAGCTTTTCTTGGAAGCGAATTTAAAAAAAACAAACATGTAAAAGACAATTTTAAAATATCAATATTTGAAACTCCGATTTCTTGTCTAACAGGGTGGACTCAACCATTTTTTTTTGTTTCAAGACTGTTTCTAGCCTAAGGATGTATAGCCCCAGGGTTAATTAATTTAGTTTGACCTGTAGAGCATTATACCTAAAATAAGATACAATATATTTAAAGCAATTTAAAACATTCGATTACACAATAAACAGAATTTGTTTGCTAAAGAATCAATTACAATAAAATTAATTTGTTTAGTTATAAATATTAAAAATTGTTATATTTAGGAATAATAATTTAAAAATTCGATAAAAGAATCATTAGGGTTTTTCTGAACCAGATAATTAAAAAGTTTGTTATTTCTAATAATCAACTAGATTGATTTTATTATTTTTAAACTTTCAACATATAAGCTTATACCTAAAATATTTAGATCTGTTCAGTTCAACTGAAGCTCTCATCATCGATTAATATATGTTTCTTGTTTTATTCTGAAATCCAATTTGGTTCTTTTAAATTACTGCATACGAGTTATTTATAAAAATGCTTTCACGTATATTTGATTAAAACCAATTTATTTAAAAATAATTCCCGGAAAATATTTATAAATATTGTACATTAATAATATTAAATCTTTAGGATTCAAAAATTATGTACTAAATTATCTAAAAGATTACATATGTACAACTAAGTTAAAATCTCATAAAATAAATACACAAATTAAAACTAAAATTACTTCTTTAAATTTTAGAGTTAATTCCATTTTATCTAATAGAGCAGTATCACTTTGTGCAAAACATTCAATTTCATCATCGCTGTCACTGTCGTAATTGACTTGATATTTTACAGTAGACATCTTTCATTTCCCACCATTAGATTTGAATTCCTAATGCCTCAACTGCCATCTATCGGTAACGTCCTGTGATCGGTATAGTAGACTTCTATACGCCTGTAGATAGGCAACCTGTTACACTTTTTATAAAAATCAATTTTGGAGTAACCAGGGTTCGAACGCTCAACCATCTGATTAGAACTCCATAGCTTAGCCCCGAGACTACGGAGCTTGTCTTTTAAATTACTGCATACGAGTTATTTATAAAAATGCTTTCACGTATATTTGATTAAAACCAATTTATTTAAAAATAATTCCCAGAAAATATTTATAAATATTGTACATTAATAATATTAAATCTTTAGGATTCAAAAATTATAAGCCAATTATGATTATCATCATGAGTCATTGAGATGAGACAATTATTAACCTTATATGAGCCAATCGTGAAGAAACTCAAGAAATTTTTCTTGATACATCTTAAATATAACAATTGTACATTAATAATATTAAATCTTTAGGATTCAAAAATTATAAGCCAATTATGATTATCATCATGAGTCATTGAGATGAGACAATTATTAACCTTATATGAGCCAATCGTGAAGAAACTCAAGAAATTTTTCTTGATACATCTTAAATATAACAATTTGAAAACTATATACAGATATTATTACTACACGAGACCCGTAACATCGATATTTTACAGTAGACATCTTTCAAACTGTTTTGAAGAACTGATAATATTAAAGAAAAAAATGATTGATTTTATATAGTATTTTTCAGGAAAACCTTCTTCAGAAAAACCTAATAATTCTTAATTGAAATGATTTCAAAATATGATTACATTTATTTATTTTAAATATAGTCATATACATAGTAAGGATTTTGGTTTTTCCTCTATTGTTAATGGTAATAACCGTACTGAGGTCAAGCTTTCACTAGATGAATTAAACATTTTTATGAGAATACAAAATACAGTGATCTTTTCATGTATCAATCGTTTCCTAGCATAACTTTTAGATTATCTGTGAGAAATTCTATTTTATTTATTTAGTACATGATATGATTTTGTTATTTTTAAACTTTCAACATATAAAATAGGTATAAATTATCATATCTAGAAAAGACAACTGCTTGTATCAATCACAGGTTCTTATCTTACATAAAAGATCTTGAAAGCAGTTTTAAAGAATGTCGAGAACAACAGGGTTAATTAGTTTTTAGATTGTATTCATCGTTAAGAAAATACATTTCATAGAGATATATTTCATCAGTTTAAATTTGGGAAGACTAAAATCTGTTATTATGTATAAATTAGGTTTAATAATATGCTCATATTTTCAATGTTTTACGCTTATTATTTTACCCTCTGGCCTATAATCTTTTCTGTATGCATTGGTTAGTGAGATAATCTGCATGTAATTTTCAACATCTTCCTCCGTAGGTGTAGAACCTAGATGTTTAAGTGTTAGTAAATCAAATAGTCCAGGTGTTCCCTTGAAAAGTTTGTTTTTAATTAGAATATCTTTTCCTTGTATTCCTACCGAAACTGAAGCAAATCTCAATTCGTCGTTATCCTTATGGAGACCATATCTCGTTCTATCTATATTTCTTCCAACTTAAGTGTACCCAACTGCTTGTATCATAAAAAATAAATAAATAAATAAACTTTTTATTGAATCGATGTTTAATTTCTTTGTTTGTAGTTGGAGGTTGAAACTTTTTTTCATCCTATATATCATGCATCTGATCTCTTTAAATTGATTTTTCTCATGTTGATTTGATAATTAATATTTAAATAACTTTTAATTTATAAACAAATCCGCAGTCAAAGGTTCAGATGAAAATAAAAAACAAATATTTTATACAAGAACTTCTATTGAAAGAAGAAGAAAATACATTTCATAGAGATATATTTCAACAGTAGATGATGAATGATAGGTAATCGCTATCTACATGGGGTAAAATTATATACAGTAAGAAGGTATATATAGAAATCGTTTACAAGGGTAGTAGATATAATGAAAAAAGGTTAAAAATCTGTTCAAAATTACATTACTAACGCTGATCAATACCTACATATTACTATTTTTCTGTGTTTCTGTAACATTTAAAACCAACACTAACACTTTTTCATTTTTATTTAATGCTACAGAATGTAGTTGTGATGATAAACTAAAAGAGATTATATCTCTATTAGAATCTATTGCTAAATCCAATAACAACTCATTAAAAGTTAAAAAACTACCTTCTTATACATCAACTACGTCGACATCATCGGAGTATGAAGAAGAAGAATATAATCAAGGGTCAGAGAAATATCATGATATTTCTGAGTATTACGATACGTTGATAGGAAGAAATATAGATAGAACGAGATATGGTCTCCATAAGGATAACGACGAATTGAGATTTGCTTCAGTTTCGGTAGGAATACAAGGAAAAGATATTCTAATTAAAAACAAACTTTTCAAGGGAACACCTGGACTATTTGATTTACTAACACTTAAACATCTAGGTTCTACACCTACGGAGGAAGATGTTGAAAATTACATGCAGATTATCTCACTAACCAATGCATACAGAAAAGATTATAGGCCAGAGGGTAAAATAATAAGCGTAAAACATTGGAAATATGAGCATATTATTAAACCTAATTTATACAGAATAACAGATTTTAGTCTTCCCAAATTTAAAAAGTTAAACAAAATGAAGCCTGATTGGATGCGTCAGAGCACACCTGACCAACTAGTGGATCGACTTCGTTTGCTGTACGCCGAAAAGAAAGAGGGTATGGGCAGTCACAAAACCGAAATAATTTCGATTATTTCTGAACTTAAACAGAGAAATATTATAGAATAAAAGAAGATTACGCAATATCACTAACCTTATATTAGGGTATGAACCCTCTAGAGGCCGAATACAGGCGTATATATTCAGTATATTACCTCGTAGTTAACATAGTATTTTATAAAATAATTAGATATAGTTATATTCCTCCTATATTTATTATTGTTTATTGTTTCTAGCCTTATTTTGTGGAACTCCATAATCATGAAATAAATAAAGATTATTAAAAGTTTCACAGTTTTATTAAAATATACCTGACAATATTGTTTCGACAGCTATGCTGTCATTATCAAAGGTAATATAATTATAAACAAAAACGTCGCTAAGGTAGATACAAAATAGGTAACTAGATAAAATAATAATAATAATAATAAAAATTAATAATAAAAATCATAATTAAACATCTAATACTTCCAGTAACGGAGAATTACTGAGCTCAAGTTGTTCATTCATTAAAGGTACCCTGAGTTTGTGTTTGTATATCTCAAAGGCTTCTAAAATGTCTAATTTGCGTTTGTTATTACAAAAATGTAGGAATTTAATATTATTTTGAGGAGTCATTGTGTGATTTTGTTCTAAAAGGTGTTTGGTGTAATTCGATTTTTCAGGATGTTTATTTTTGTAATGACGTACGTGTTCTTTATATCTTATGTCAAAATTTCGAAGTGTTTGTCCAATATATACCGAACTACAAAAAGAACAATTTAAACGGTTATGCCCGATTTCATGATATCATGTGTTCTGTCTTTAGCATTAAATAAAAATGAAAAAGTGTTAGTGTTGGTTTTAAATGTTATTTTATAATTGTTGGTTTTTCTTAGTATATGTGCAATTTTTTCTGATATTTTGCCAAAATATGGTATAGATATGTAATTTGTGTCTTCTGTTTGATTGTCAATGGGATATATTCTTTTGATAGCTAACCTATAATCTTTTTGTTTAATTAAAGTGTCAATCATGTTAGGATTATAATGATTAATCTCATCATTCTATCAGCCACATTCATTATGCTATCAGCCACATTCAGCATGCTATCAGCCACATTAATTACGCTATCAGCCACATTCATCATGCTATCAGCCACATTCATCACGCTATCAGCCACATTAATTACGCTATCAACCACATTCATCATGTCATCAGCCGCAGTTTTTGATACATGTACTAAAATGTGATGGAAAGCTGCCTCCCTACCCAGCTGCTACAGCGTGTCTTGTAGCTGAAGACTTAATACATATAGAGGGTTATAAGTATAGGGATGTATACTTATTCGTCCGTCTGGATCATAGAGAAGTCTGGATTGTACAGGTAAGTTTATAGAAAAGGAGGCGATTAATTTTAAATAAAATATAATATGATTATATTTAAAAATAAACTAATTTATTGAGTTGATGTTGCTTAATTTCATTGTTTACAAGCGTCTGGGCATTAACGTTTTGAAACAGGTGAATGAGACATACGGTATTAAAAACAGAAAATAAATTCTTACAGAAACACAGAAAAATAGTAATATGTAGGTATTGATCAGCGTTAGTAATGTAATTTTGAACAGATTTTTAACCTTTTTTCATTATATCTACTACCCTTGTAAACGATTTCTATATATACCTTCTTACTGTATATAATTTTACCCCATGTAGATAGCGATTACCTATCATTCATCATCTACTGTTGAAATATATCTCTATGAAATGTATTTTCTTCTTCTTTCAATAGAAGTTCTTGTATAAAATATTTGTTTTTTATTTTCATCTGAACCTTTGACTGCGGATTTGTTTATAAATTAAAAGTTATTTAAATATTAATTATCAAATCAACATGAGAAAAATCAATTTAAAGAGATCAGATGCATGATATATAGGATGAAAAAAAGTTTCAACCTCCAACTACAAACAAAGAAATTAAACATCGATTCAATAAAAAGTTTATTTATTTATTTATTTTTTATGATACAAGCAGTTGGGTACACTTAAGTTGGAAGAAATATAGATAGAACGAGATATGGTCTCCATAAGGATAACGACGAATTGAGATTTGCTTCAGTTTCGGTAGGAATACAAGGAAAAGATATTCTAATTAAAAACAAACTTTTCAAGGGAACACCTGGACTATTTGATTTACTAACACTTAAACATCTAGGTTCTACACCTACGGAGGAAGATGTTGAAAATTACATGCAGATTATCTCACTAACCAATGCATACAGAAAAGATTATAGGCCAGAGGGTAAAATAATAAGCGTAAAACATTGAAAATATGAGCATATTATTAAACCTAATTTATACATAATAACAGATTTTAGTCTTCCCAAATTTAAACTGATGAAATATATCTCTATGAAATGTATTTTCTTAACGATGAATACAAAGTTTAGAAGTTTATTTCAAAATTCTATGATAAAAAAAAACATTAATTCTTCTTTACTTTACTTTGCATGAAAATATCTAAAAACTAATTAACCCTGTTGTTCTCGACATTCTTTAAAACTGCTTTCAAGATCTTTTATGTAAGATAAGAACCTGTGATTGATACAAGCAGTTGGGTACACTTAAGTTCCGAAAAAAAAAACAAGAAATAAATCATATAATTATATTTTAGAAGTTTATTTCAAAATTCTGTGATAAAAAAAAAACATTAATTCTTCTTTACTTTACTTTGCATGAAAATACCTAAAAACTAATTAACCCTGTTGTTCTCGACATTCTTTAAAACTGCTTTCAAGATCTTTTATGTAAGATAAGAACCTGTGATTGATACAAGCAGTTGGGTACACTTAAGTTCCGAAAAAAAAAACAAGAAATAAATCATATAATTATATTTTAGAAGTTTATTTCAAAATTCTGTGATAAAAAAAAACATTAATTCTTCTTTACTTTACTTTGCATGAAAATATCTAAAAACTAATTAACCCTGTTGTTCTCGACATTCTTTAAAACTGCTTTCAAGATCTTTTATGTAAGATAAGAACCTGTGATTGATACAAGCAGTTGGGTACACTTAAGTTCCGAAAAAAAAACAAGAAATAAATCATATAATTATATTTTAGAAGTTTATTTCAAAATTCTGTGATAAAAAAAAACACTAATTCTTCTTTACTTTACTTTGCATGAAAATATCTAAAAACTAATTAACCCTGTTGTTCTCGACATTCTTTAAAACTGCTTTCAAGATCTTTTATGTAAGATAAGAACCTGTGATTGATACAAGCAGTTGTCTTTTCTAGATATGATAATTTATACCTATTTTATATGTTGAAAGTTTAAAAATAACAAAATCATATCATGTACTAAATAAATAAAATAGAATTTCTCACAGATAATCTAAAAGTTATGCTAGGAAACGATTGATACATGAAAAGATCACTGTATTTTGTATTCTCATAAAAATGTTTAATTCATCTAGTGAAAGCTTGACCTCAGTACGGTTATTACCATTAACAATAGAGGAAAAACCAAAATCCTTACTATGTATATGACTATATTTAAAATAAATAAATGTAATCATATTTTGAAATCATTTCAATTAAGAATTATTAGGTTTTTCTGAAGAAGGTTTTCCTGAAAAATACTATATAAAATCAATCATTTTTTTCTTTAATATTATCAGTTCTTCAAAACAGTTTGAAAGATGTCTACTGTAAAATATCGATGTTACGGGTCTCGTGTAGTAATAATATCTGTATATAGTTTTCAAATTGTTATATTTAAGATGTATCAAGAAAAATTTCTTGAGTTTCTTCACGATTGGCTCATATAAGGTTAATAATTGTCTCATCTCAATGACTCATGATGATAATCATAATTGGCTTATAATTTTTGAATCCTAAAGATTTAATATTATTAATGTACAATTGTTATATTTAAGATGTATCAAGAAAAATTTCTTGAGTTTCTTCACGATTGGCTCATATAAGGTTAATAATTGTCTCATCTCAATGACTCATGATGATAATCATAATTGGCTTATAATTTTTGAATCCTAAAGATTTAATATTATTAATGTACAATATTTATAAATATTTTCTGGGAATTATTTTTAAATAAATTGGTTTTAATCAAATATACGTGAAAGCATTTTTATAAATAACTCGTATGCAGTAATTTAAAAGACAAGCTCCGTAGTCTCGGGGCTAAGCTATGGAGTTCTAATCAGATGGTTGAGCGTTCGAACCCTGGTTACTCCAAAATTGATTTTTATAAAAAGTGTAACAGGTTGCCTATCTACAGGCGTATAGAAGTCTACTATACCGATCACAGGACGTTACCGATAGATGGCAGTTGAGGCATTAGGAATTCAAATCTAATGGTGGGAAATGAAAGATGTCTACTGTAAAATATCAAGTCAATTACGACAGTGACAGCGATGATGAAATTGAATGTTTTGCACAAAGTGATACTGCTCTATTAGATAAAATGGAATTAACTCTAAAATTTAAAGAAGTAATTTTAGTTTTAATTTGTGTATTTATTTTATGAGATTTTAACTTAGTTGTACATATGTAATCTTTTAGATAATTTAGTACATAATTTTTGAATCCTAAAGATTTAATATTATTAATGTACAATATTTATAAATATTTTCCGGGAATTATTTTTAAATAAATTGGTTTTAATCAAATATACGTGAAAGCATTTTTATAAATAACTCGTATGCAGTAATTTAAAAGAACCAAATTGGATTTCAGAATAAAACAAGAAACATATATTAATCGATGATGAGAGCTTCAGTTGAACTGAACAGATCTAAATATTTTAGGTATAAGCTTATATGTTGAAAGTTTAAAAATAATAAAATCAATCTAGTTGATTATTAGAAATAACAAACTTTTTAATTATCTGGTTCAGAAAAACCCTAATGATTCTTTTATCGAATTTTTAAATTATTATTCCTAAATATAACAATTTTTAATATTTATAACTAAACAAATTAATTTTATTGTAATTGATTCTTTAGCAAACAAATTCTGTTTATTGTGTAATCGAATGTTTTAAATTGCTTTAAATATATTGTATCTTATTTTAGGTATAATGCTCTACAGGTCAAACTCAATTAATTAACCCTGGGGCTATACATCCTTAGGCTAGAAACAGTCTTGAAACAAAAAAAAATGGTTGAGTCCACCCTGTTAGACAAGAAATCGGAGTTTCAAATATTGATATTTTAAAATTGTCTTTTACATGTTTGTTTTTTTTAAATTCGCTTCCAAGAAAAGCTAATTCTTTTGTTATGAAATTTATATTTGAAAGGTGAAATGTATATCTAATTATTAAATCTAACCCTGATATATGTATTGACAATAAGAAATTATAATCATTTTGTTATCGCTTAAACTTATAACTAAAACACGTCTTTGCTAATGATTTTGTTGAGATAATGGATATCATATCTGATAATATGAAATTACTAACATGTATTATGTTATGAGTACGTGGTCGCTAGTCAACAATTTTTTTATATACAATTTTACAAAACGTCAGTAAAAGTTTAATTAATGAAAGTCTTAGGCATTGAGATCAAGATTGAAACATATTTGGCTGTAAAAGATCTAATGATTCTTTAATTGAATTTTTAACTTGTTTTTTCTAATGATTCTTTAATTGAATTTTTAACTTGTTTTTTCTAGATATGATAATTTATACCTATTTTATATGTTGACCCTTTAATCAATCACAGCACAGGAATAATCATCTACTTAATCAATCAATCATGACACATGCAGGAGGAAGAGGGAGCCGTATGATATAATACTACAAATTACTAACATGTATTATATTATGAGTACGTAGTCGCTAGTCAACAATTTTTTTTTTTATAACCAGTTTACAGTGCTTTAATAGATTACCTCGTTGGTGTAGTGGATGCATTGGCTGGCTACCATTCGAGCGGTCCCCGGTTCAAACCCTGTTGGCTCCATTGATTTTTATAAAAAAATATAGCGGGTTGCCTATCTACAGGCGTATAGAAATCTACTATACCGATCATATGACGTCACCGATAGATGGCATTAGCAGCGCTAGGAATTCAAATCTTTCAGCGGGAAATGATGACAAGTTGGAAATGACAGATACAAAATGGTGGATATGTAAATGACATTCAAAATGGTGATTCAAAATGGCGATCCAAGATGGCGATTCAAAATGGCGATTCAAAATGGCTATTCAAAATGGCCGCTGAGTAGGGATAGGAGTGGGGCTTAAGTGGGGGGCCTAAGTAGGGGGCTAAGTAGGGGGCTAAGTAGGGGGCTAAGTGGGGGGCCTAAGTAGGGGGCTAAGTAGGGGGTAGTGGGGATAGGAGTGGGGAACCGCGGATGACCTTGAATGGTAAAACGAACCTTCATAAGAAAATACATGGGATTTTGAGCTAGAACCCGCCTAGCATATCTACTGATCTCGAATAGTGGAATTGTTGTAGGGTAGTTTTAAGTACAACCAACTGTGATACAGATCACCATTCACCTTTTTTTTTGTTGAAACATTACATTTTTTTCTTATCTGCACAATAGAAAATAGTTGCAAGCAAAATAAAGCCCTACTTAGAACGTTTACATTTCACTACGTGCGTTTTATTTATTTATTATTTATTTATTTGTATGATTTTAATATTACTTTCCAGTTCGTCATTTGTAAGTATATATGTACGGTACGACCAAAATATTGGAAGTTGCCCATATTTTAGTAGATCTATTTCTTCGTTTGTCTGATAAGCTTGAAGCTTTAGTAATAAGCATTGTTTTAAACGAAGTGGCGCTTGTTTTTTTATCTTTTATATTTTGTATTACCCCGCCCCTCTCCGACTTATTGGGGGCTAGCTGGCAAAAACTAAAGCAGTGTTATTTGGATCAAGCTGATATTTCCAGCACAGCTACATTTTGGTTGGTTAAGTGTTTCTTTATATAAAAATAGCCTTTGTGTTTCTGTAGGTTATAGTAAATTAGCGCCCATGCGTGAGGCCTTTTGTTGAAAATTCCACTTTGTTAAAACCACTTAAGATTTGTTGTTCTTGCATGTTAGGATATTTTTGGGGAATATATTTTGCCCGATAGATTAAGTATTTAGTAATTTAGGATAAAGAACCAACTCCAGGATTGATTTTGTAATTTGTTGTATTCTTGTTACAAGTTATTTGATTAGTATTGATTATGAATCTTATTATAAATTGGTTATTTGTTTTGTTAGCCTTAATTATTAATTAGTTCATTATGGAACGGAAGATCCATATAGATAGGTTAAGTAAATCAGAACTATCTTATGAGTTAGCTATTAGAGGTCTTCCAGACTCTAATGTTGATAGTATGCGAAAGTCTCTTCGACAGTTGATGAAAATGGAACAAGATCAGTCCGTACTTGAGTTACCAGCTCATCCGTTTACTTTTGAAGAAGATTCAGATGCTATTTCTACAGCTATTATTGAACTTAATACGGCTTTGGAGTCATTTGATGATAGTGTGGATTCTAATCCGTATACAAAATTGCAAAGTAGGTTAAGTCACCTATTAGGTAGGGCTGCGGCGATGAAAGCCAAAGATGAGGCTTCTGCATCAAAGCGGGCCGAGTTCATTCAATCCATTCTTGGATTAATGAGCGATATTCACGATAAAGCTTCAGTACCACAGGTAACTGATGAAGTAGCTATTCAGTTAGGTTTAGGTTTAAGCGTTGGGGAAGCTATTGTTAATTTTCCTGCGGGCAACCCAGCAGCTTCTACACTTGCTGCTCCTGATCCTCCATGTGGTCAGCCGAAGTCTGTACCAGTCTTTAAATGGGGACTTGATAAATTTGCAGGACATGAATCTAAGATTTCTTTAAATGCTTTTTTGCAACAAGTGGATGAGTTGTCTATTGCTCGGAATGTATCAAAGACCCAGTTATTTGCATCTGCTTTGGATCTTTTTAAAGACCAAGCACTTTTGTTTTATAGATCTAGAAGAAATGAAGTATCTGATTGGGACTCTTTGGTTAAACTTTTGAAAGAGGAATATCTCCCTTTAGATTATGATGATAAGCTTTTAGAAGAAATTCGTAGGAGGACTCAAGGTCCTAATGAACCGTTAGGGACTTATTTAGTAGCTATGGATAATTTATTTTCCCGATTATCAACAAAATTTTCTGAAGGGATTAAATTAAGATTACTGTTAAAGAACTTAGCTCCATTTTACCAATTTCATTTGTCGTTTAAAGAAATTAATTCTATCTCTGATTTACTACAATTTGGTAGGCAGCTTGAAGCTTCAAGGTTGAGGGCGGACAGTTATGTTCCTCCAACTAGAAGGAAAACCGACTTAGAGCCAGATTTAGCTTTTGTTGAGACTGCTAGTAATTCCAGTAGTGCTGATTCAGATGTTTCATCACGGTTGTGTTTTAATTGTAGGAAAACAGGACACGTGCGTTCTGCATGTTCTTCTCCCTTGATTAAACGTTGTTTTGGTTGTGGTGAGATGGGGGTCACTAAGACTTCTTGTAAGAAATGTTCTCCTAGGGATAATAATTCGGGAAACGGTCGAACTCGGCATTAATGGGTGGTGTTAGTACCGAGTCTTCTTTTCAAGCAACCACTGTATTATTAAATTTTATTCTTGCTCATGCCGAAGGAGATGAACGCCCGTATTTGTCTATAAAAGTTTTGGGTCATGATTTGTTAGGTCTTTTAGATTCCGGTGCTTCTCGGACTATAGTTGGTAAACCAGGTTGGTCGTTTTTATGTAGTTTAGGTTTTGGTGCTGGTTTATCTAAGTTTGGAGCGACTGATTGTCGTGTAGCAAATGGTCAAACTGTGAAGAGCATTGGTCAAGTTGATGTACCGATCCAACTTCAGGATCGAATGCATATTATTTCCATTTTGGTAGTTCCGGATCTTCCACAGACTTTGATTTTGGGTATTGACTTTTGGAACCTTATGGGTATTGTTCCCAATTTGAGACAAGGCAGTTGGCGATTTGTAAAAAATTCTGACAATTCGTCTGTTGAACTGGAATCTATTGAGGTTATGCATCTTAGTAATTCTACACTTAGTTTTGAACAGAAATTGGAGTTAGAGAAAATTTTGAATGAGTCTAAAGCACTTCCAAGTGAGATGTTAGGTTGTACGTCTAGGGTTGAGCATGTTATTCGTACAAATTCTGAACCGATTAAGCAGAGATATTATCTGGTTAGTCCGTTTATGCAACGTCTTATCGATGAAGAACTTGATCGTATGTTGAGCTTAGGTGTCATTGAACCGTCTTCTAGTGGCTGGTCCAACCCAGTCCTAATGGTCAAAAAGAAAGATGGGACCTACAGATTTTGCATAGATTTTCGTCGTCTTAATCGTGTGACTGAGAAGGATGCTTATCCTATTCCCTATGTTAGTGCTACTTTGGATAAACTTCGAAATGCCAAATTTTTGTCATTGTTGGATGTTAAGTCTGCCTATTGGCAAATTCCTTTATCTGAGGATTCCCGTAAATATACGGCTTTTACAATCCCCAATCGTGGCCTTTTCCAGTTTACTCGTATGCCTTTTGGGTTACATAATGCCCCTGCGACTTGGCAAAGGTTCATTGATAATGTTCTTGGTCCATCTTTGGAACCATATGTTTTGGTGTATCTGGACGATATAGTTATCGTGACAGATAGTTTTGAAAAGCATATTGAAATATTAAGAGAGGTTTTTAATCGATTGTCTTTGGCTGGTATCACTTTAAGTTCGGATAAGTGCAAATTTTGTGTTCCTGAGCTACGATACTTAGGTTATGTAGTTAGTCAGAAGGGAATTCATGTGGATCCTGAGAAAGTTCAGGCCATTATGAATATTCAGCCTCCTCGGAATGTGACTGAAGTTAGAAGTCTGATAGGTTTGACTTCATGGTACCGTCGTTTTGTACCACAGTTTTCTGATATCATTCAGCCGTTGACAACCCTTCTTAAGAAAGGTGTCAAATTTTATTGGTCATCTGAGTGTGAATGTAGTTTGCGGACTTTGAAAGAAGCTTTGGTTAGGGCACCTATTTTACGTTGTCCAGATTTTGAGTTGCCATTTACTGTTCAAACCGATAGTAGTGGTTTTGGTTTAGGTGCTGTCTTGACGCAACAGATTGATGGTGAAGAAAGTGTAATATGTTACCTTAGTCGTTCTCTCACTCGTCAAGAGCGAAATTATTCTACGACTGAGAGGGAGTTTTATGGGCCGTAGAAAAACTTAGACCATATTTAGAAGGCCGTCGTTTCACGGTGATCACCGATCACTATTCTTTGGTGTGGTTACATAATTTAAAAAACCCGACAGGTCGTTTAGCTAGGTGGTCTTTGAGACTCCAATAATATGACTTTCAGGTGGTCCATCGTAAAGGTAAAGACCATTTGGTACCTGATGCGTTATCACGTTCCGTACCGATTCTTGACAGTATTGAGTCAGGTGATGAGCCTGTTATAGTTTCAACCGATAAGTGGTATAATAGTATGGTTGATAGGGTTCGGGCTAAACCTGCTAAGTTTTCTCAATGGCGTATTACTAATGAAGGTTTATATAAATCTATGAAAACCGAAAATGATTCTGATACCGTTTGGAAACTTGTTGTACCTAAAGAAAATAGACTTGCTATTCTTCGTCAGGCACATGATCATCCTACTTCCGGTCATGGTGGAGTATATAAAACATATCATAGATTAACTCCCAAATATTATTGGCCAAAAATGCAAGCCGATGTAGCTCGATATATTAAAACTTGTCAAATTTGTCAAAAATGTAAACCAGATTTAAGACCTCCTGCTGGACTGTTAGTTCCGCAACCAATTGTTGATCGCCCTTGGCAGATGGTCAGTATAGATTTGATTGGTCCTCTCTCGAGGAGTACAAAAGGTTATTCATATGTCTTAGTCATCGTGGACTATTTTAGTAAATTTTGTTTGCTATTTCCTCTTAGGAATAGTTCAGCGAAGATGGTTTGTTCGAGAATTGAAGATGAAGTCTTCTTAGTTTTTGGAGTACCTAGATTGGTGTTGGTAGACAATGGAGCCCAGTTTACTGGTCGTGAGTTTCGCACTCTTTGTAGTAACTATTCAGTAAAAATTCGTTTTAATGCGCATTATCACCCGCAATCAAATCCCACAGAAAGAGCGAACAGAAATGTTAAAACTATGATTCGTTCCTATGTTAAAGAGAATCAGCGTTCTTGGGCAGATGAATTAACAAAGATTGGGTGTGCCCTTAGAACTGGTCGTCACGAAACTACTGGTTATACTCCCTATTTCTTAACTTTTGGTAGAGAACATATTTTAAAAGGCACTGATCATAAAATATCTGATAAAGTTCAAGATCTGCAAGTTGATCGTTCGTCTGCTACTGTTATTCCTGATAAATTGCAGGGAGTTTTTGAGGTAGTGCGTAATAAAATAAAAACTTCTTTTGATCGCAATAAACGTTACTATGATCTCCGTAAACGAGATACTCAATTTGTTATTGGTGATAAAGTTTTAAGGAAAAATTTTGCTCTTTCTGATGCGAGTAAATATTTTTCACACAAACTTGCTCCTCGTTATATTGGTCCTTTTACTATTCACAAAAAGGTGTCTCCTTGGACTTATATTCTAGCTGATGAACTTGGTAGGGAAGTCGGTAAATTTCATGCCAAAGATTTGAAAGAGTATGTTCCGAATCATGTCGGAGATTAGGGTCATTTGGTTGTTTCTTTTTGGGGGAACCATTTGGTGGTTTGGGTTCCACAGAGTTCAGCGATGGTTGGGGCTGTCCTCATTTGGAGCGTTTAGTGATACGCTCAGTTCGACCTAATATCTGTCGACTTGTTAGGGCTTATTAGTTTTTATTTAGATCTTTGTTTTTCAGGTATCTATTTTTGGCTTTTATACCAAGATTCTTGATATAGCAATTTCGACTTTTGTTTTGGCTTAGCCAAACTATTTTTTTTGTATACCGGATTTGACGATTTCTCTTCTCCTTTTTATCTTCTCCTTCTTTCCTATACCGATTTTGACTCCATATTTGCAATAGCACGGCTTGGGCTGGATCCCCAAGACAGTGGTTCTTTTGGGTTTCTTTGGGCTGAACTCCCTTTTTAACCCCCGGTTTCTTCTTCTCTTGTTCTCTGTCTCAAACGGTACGTGTGTGGTGTCCGGGTGGTTAGTGTTGCTGAGTAGTGCTTCCGAACCTCGGATGCGGGGTTTGGCGCTGTTCAGTCTCCACGACGTTGGAACTGGCAGTGCCCCGCATCGTGTGTGAAGTTGTGCTCCTCGGTGGCTCTGCCATCTGCCCACTTCACATGTGTCCGGGCGAGCCCTTCTTTTTCACTCTGTTTTCTTTTTCTTCTTTTTCCCTCTATACTACCCTCTCTTGGGTGCGAGCAGAGAGTATGTCGGCGGCTCTCTGTTCAGTTCTCTTGTCGGCCATGTTCAGTGGTTTGTGCTGGTAGGTTTTGTTGTGAGTCGTTGCCAAGCCTCGGGCACTGGGAGTTGCTCAGTGGTCCCTTCCCGACGTGGAATACCACTGTGCCCAGTACCGTGTGTGAAGCGCGTCTTTGCAGTGAACCCTGCTTGCCCGACCATTGTTCATGCTTCGGGGTGGAACCTTTTGTTCCTCTGTTCTTTCCTTATGTCCACCTCCAATTTGTGTTTGTCCTTTGTTGTTTTTTTTGGATTTTTTTTTGGATCACCTTTCTAGTGTTAATTTTTGGTGCCATGTTTTTTTTGTCATGGTATTTTTCATCCTGGTGGGTTGTTCTTTCAATTTATTTTGGGCAAGCTAGATTTTAGCAAGGCTAGGTTATGCTAAGCCGCGAAAGGGTTTTCGCGACTGGGAGTTGAGGGGGGAATTATAACGTTGAAATTCACAACCCATTATTTGTTTGATGGTCACTGTTTAAAACCAAGCTTCTCCGTTGTTTGGTTGTCACTGGTTTTCCCTTTCTTTCGGTTTATCGTGAAGTCGCTCCTGCGCGTTTGAGCTCCCTGCTCAAGAGTAGAGTGAAGTAACAAAATGGCTTTTTGGTACGAGAAGTTGAATGGGCGAGATATATTAGAAATTGGTTTTAAATATTAATTCGCTTTAGCGGAATAAATCTCACATTCAACAGAACGATCGCTTGGTTATTTGTGTGCGATCAATCGTCAAATTGGACGGATTAAGTTCTAGTACAAACCATTTTAGGTACTATTATTTCCCTAGCCGTCACCTTGAGGGAATTGTATTGTAAAAGACCTTTCAGTTTATAGAAAGGTCTTTTTGTTTTGGGTTTTGTTGTTCGTTGGTGTATTCTTGTTCCTGCCTGTCTGACCGTGTATTTTAATTGGAAGGTTCTTCCCCTTTGTGTCCGTACCTACATCTATACATATACCGGGTCGGAGAAAAACAACCAAATATCGAAGGGTGAAGCGAAAACCCCCTAAGCAAGGCTTTAAACATACAGCCGTGGGTCTTCGAATGGTGGGATGTTTGTCTAAATTTGTATGTATTATGTGTCATTTTATTTATGTATATGTATATATTTATTCAATGTGTTTACAATTTATGCATGCATGTTAATTTTAAGGATAAAACGAGATCTCGAATAGTGGAATTGTTGTAGGGTAGTTTTAAGTACAACCAACTGTGATACAGATCACCATTCACCTTTTTTTTTGTTGAAACATTACATTTTTTTCTTATCTGCACAATAGAAAATAGTTGCAAGCAAAATAAAGCCCTACTTAGAACGTTTACATTTCACTACGTGCGTTTTATTTATTTATTATTTATTTATTTGTATGATTTTAATATTACTTTCCAGTTCGTCATTTGTAAGTATATATGTACGGTACGACCAAAATATTGGAAGTTGCCCATATTTTAGTAGATCTATTTCTTCGTTTGTCTGATAAGCTTGAAGCTTTAGTAATAAGCATTGTTTTAAACGAAGTGGCGCTTGTTTTTTTATCTTTTATATTTTGTATTACCCCGCCCCTCTCCGACTTATTGGGGGCTAGCTGGCAAAAACTAAAGCAGTGTTATTTGGATCAAGCTGATACTTCCAGCACAGCTACATTTTGGTTGGTTAAGTGTTTCTTTATATAAAAATAGCCTTTGTGTTTCTGTAGGTTATACAATTAGCCTTATTAACTTTCCTGGAATCGTCATGGTCTTCGTTGTTTTGATCAGCTCTTTTCATTTAACCCTGTCGAATGCCTGTTGGAAATCAATAAACAACATGTGAATATTAATGTTGAATTCGTAGCTTTTTTCCATTATTTGTTTGATTACATGTAGCGCATCTACTGTTGATTTTCCAGAAGTGAATCCATATTGGTAGTTACCTATTATGTTATGTGTGTATGTAAGTAAACGTTTATTTGTCAATGATGTAAAGATTTTATAAACAGTATTAAGTAATGTAATACCTCGATAATTCCGGCATTCTTCAGGATCTCCCTTCTTTCCATTCGTTAGGTATCTATCTGTTCTTCTCTCCATATGCGTATTATCATTTCGTATAATCTGTTATGTAGTTGTTTACCTCCATTTTTTATAAGCTCTCCATTTATTAAATGTTTTCCTGGTGCTTTCCCATTTTTAATCTTATTTATAGTTTGCATAAATTCTTCGTATGTTGGTTCTTGTATTTCTTCATTATTAACTTCTTCTTGATCTTCTTGCTCTTGCATTGCTTGTTCTTGATTATTAAGTAGTTAATAAAAATAGGTTTCCCACATTTTTTTTATAGCGTGCGGTTCATGTTCGATCCTACCTTCCTGATTCTTCATTCCTCTTGTCTTAATATGATATTTCGGCTTGTGTTCCTTTATTTTCTTGTAGAAATTCTTTGTGTTGTTTGTTCTGTCAAGTT
Organism: Agrypnus murinus; assembly: GCA_929113105.1. Classification (NCBI taxonomy): domain Eukaryota; kingdom Metazoa; phylum Arthropoda; class Insecta; order Coleoptera; family Elateridae; genus Agrypnus; species Agrypnus murinus. Next base: position 32,175,351 of record OV816023.1, on the reverse strand, counting down.
GTTCTAATTGTTCCATCTCTTCTTTAATCCATGTATTCTTTTTTTGTTTATATAAGCTTCTTTTCTGAGTTCTTTATATCATTCTTTATCTTCTTCTCGTTTTGTTTGTAGCCATTTTAACCTTGCTTCTTTTTTCAGTTTATTCTTTTCTTCGCAATCTTGGTCAAACCATTCCTTCCAAGTTCTTTTTTGTTTATATCCCAATATTTGTTTTGTACTTGCATGTATGACCTGTTTTATATTTTCTCATTCTTCACCTGTATTATATTTCTTTTCCTTTTTTTCAATTTCTGTTGTAATGTTTTGTTTATACTGTTTTTTGTAGTCCTCTTTACTCAGTTTTCTTACATCAAATTTGTTATTATTCGTTTTAGGATGTTTTCCATAATTTATTGCCTTTTGCTTCAGACTTGTAATAACAAGATAATGATCAGTGCCAGCATTAGCCGCTCTGTATGATCTTACGTCTCTTATTGAAGATTGCCTTTTTTTTTTATTAATACGTGGTCAATTTGGTTTCCTTCTTCTGCATTTCCACCTGGCCATCTCCATGTAATCTTGTGTATTTTCTTATGTTTGAATTTGGTGCTACTGATCATTAGGTTTATCGATGCTGCTAGATTACATAATCTGTTTCCATTCTTATTTGTAATATCATGAATTGTGCATTTCCCAGCTACATTTCTTACATATTCTTCCCTGCCAATCTGGGCATTAAAATCGCCTACCACTAGTAGTGTGTCCTGTTTCGGTATTCTATCACATGCTTCTTCTAGTTTGATGTAAAATTGTTCTTTCTCATTTTCATCTGAATCCTCGGTAGGTGCATATACATTTATAATTGACAAATTCACTGGATTCATTCTAATTTTCATATATGCCATTCTCCCATTTATAGGCTTAAACTTCATAATATTTCTTCGTAGATCCTTTTGCCCATTTGCTCCTTGTTTATGTTCTCCTGAGTACAACATTTTGAAATTCTTCCCGTTTATTTCGCCTTCTCCTCGCCATCTAATTTCTTGTAATGCTAGCACGTTTAATTAATATTTCATTGTTTCTCTTGCGACTTCTGTCATTTTCCCAGGTCTTAGTAGTGTTTTAATATTCCAGGTGCCGAGTTTGATTAGTTTTCCTTTTTTATTTTTATGTTTTTTGTTCTTTTTTCTTGTTTGGTCTTTGTTCTTCATTGCATTCTTTTTATATATGTGGAAAGTCTTTAGTACTTTTAAATCATTCTCGTTAAATAAATAATAAATCATACCTTATTGATGCTTGTAATCCCCTGCGTTTTGCTTTGTTAAGGTGTTCTACTAAGATCTTCCTTGTTTGAAGTTCTTCTTCAGTATAGTCGCCCTTAATCCAAAATTTAGTTCCCTTCAGATTCTTTGCATTTTTAATGCCTCCATTTTTCTTCTAATTGTAGTAAAAGTGATTAGTACCGGCATAGGCGCCCGTAAGAGTGGGGAAGGAGGGGCGCTTGCCCCACCCTGGAAGTTGAACAATTTGAATTTTATTGAAAATTTTGTATCATATGCTGTTTTTTTCTATGCTTGCCTCCCTAGCATGTCGTTTATTCTAGGCTTGCCCCCCCTATCATACCGTTCATTCTAGGCTTGCCCCCCCTATCATACCGTTCATTCTAGGCTTGCCCCCCCCTGGAGAAATTTAATCTATTTTTATAATCTATTTCTATGCATGTAATTATTTCGATGCTTGTTTTTATGATCACATTTTCTACTTTCTGCAACAACTTTTCGAAGTTTTCTGCACTTTTTTCTTCTATGCTATAGCAAATTACGTTTTTTCTCTTAGCTTCTTTCTCTAGTACGGCAATTTTTTTTTCTTGTTTTTCTATAACTTGTTTTAAACTTGTATTTTCTTCTGTTAAATATGTAGAACTTTGACTTACTACATCTATTTTAGTCTCTATATTTGTCAATTGCGTTTGAATACTGGCAAGTATTGTTGCAATATTATCTACCTTTGTTTCCATTTTGTTCGTGTTTCGATGTTTGTTATTTTAGATGTATTTCGTCTTTCGATGTAATGTTTATTTTCGATGTAACCTATTTTATATGCGTGCACGTTTTCGCAATTTGTTTATCGGAGCACGTCACTCGCGATTTGCGATAATCGACTAAATTGCACTTCACTAATAATTTAAAATTTACGTTTATTTAAGTTTATATTCATCCAGCGGTTTCTATTTTATATATGATGGTTCTTGAAATCGTTGGGTTTATTTTAGGCCCGGTTGTATGTTTTATTTCCACTTTGAATACTGGCAAGTATTGTTGCAATATTATCTACTTTCGTTTCCATTTTGTTCGTGTTTCGATGTTTGTTATTTTAGATGTAATGTTTATTTTCGATGTAACCTATTTTATACGCGTGCACGTTTTCGCAATTTGTTTATCGGAGCACGTCACTCGCGATTTGCGATAATCGACTAAATTGCACTTCACTAATAATTTAAAATTTACGTTTATTTAAGTTTATATTCATCCAGCGGTTTCTATTTTATATATGATGGTTCTTGAAATCGTTGGGTTTATTTTAGGCCCGGTTGTATGTTTTATTTCCACTTTGAATACTGGCAAGTATTGTTGCAATATTATCTACTTTCGTTTCCATTTTGTTCGTGTTTCGATGTTTGTTATTTTAGATGTATTTCGTCTTTCGATGTAATGTTTATTTTCGATGTAACCTATTTTATACGCGTGCACGTTTTCGCAATTTGTTTATCGGAGCACGTCACTCGCGATTTGCGATAATCGACTAAATTGCACTTCACTAATAATTTAAAATTTACGTTTATTTAAGTTTATATTCATCCAGCGGTTTCTATTTTATATATGATGGTTCTTGAAATCGTTGGGTTTATTTTAGGCCCGGTTGTATATTTTATTTCCACTTCTATGCACTTTTATTCGAGTTTTTATTTCCCGTTTTTAACGTTCACTTCACTCGGAATTCACTCCCCTCTACATACATACATACGGAAATTCTACCTTACGAAATGATAAGAATAAAATTAAAGCTCGATCTTGTTTAAGAAATTCTTGAAAACGTCTATTAGTACATATTTCAAAAACTATATAAAAATAGTGTTGGCAAATTTCCAGAAATTTATTTTTTGGTAACTTGCCATGGAAATATTTCTGGAAATTTATTGAAATGGCAAATTTAAAAAAAAAAGTTGATTCCCAAAGTGTGTTCCGTGGAACCCTGGGGTTTCATGGAAATATTTTGGGGTTCCGCAGAACCTGTTGTAAGTCCTGTAATATAATAAAAGGATACTACTTGCAAAACTTTAAACTTTCCTACAATAACGGCCTAATAACTATTTTATTTGTTGGTGCCTTTTGCTACCACATATTTATATGAAATACAAAAACAAAATATCGCAATAAACTGAATGCTCTTGCATATCAAAATAAATGTTTTAAATTTATTTATTTAAAAATATAAAACTTAATGAAATACGGATATTAAGTATTGTCAACTAATATACAAAACGCAAGCTTCAATATAAAAAAAGAATTACACAGATTTGCCCAGGAGAACTCTCAAATGAATTGGAACAAAAATCAGCTTTGTGGTCAGACTAGGGAGACCTCGTCAAGACATGACGGTCAAAAGCATTGAAGGATTTCCCTATATACCACATTCGATGTGTGATTACAATCCTTCGGATTTTCGTGAGCAATTATTTAAATAAATGCAACCAAACACAACCAGTTGAAAATTCTAAGCCTAGGACTCCTCTCTCCCAGCTTACCCTCCTCTCTTCCAACATATATTCCTCTCTGGTTTACCCGTCCCCGCCGGTTTATTCTACATACAATTCTTTAAACATTAACCGCGTATTAATGATGGAAATGGACGGCTGCATCACCACGATCACCCTTTTATATTTATAAGCGGGAGTAGTTACGAAACTCGCCACCGTGCAAAGTGAGATGGCGCCCCAAGTGAATGTCCAATCCGTGCTCTCAAATTAAACATTTTATATTTATTTAAATTAAAAATATAAACATTCGAAAATTGCAAAAATTAAATAGTGTTGATTGATCTACACAGTGAAAACTACAATATAAAAAAAGAATAACGTAAATCGGCCCAGCAGAACTCTCAAACAACTGGAACAAAAATAAGCCTTGTGTTTTAAATATATAGTTTAGAAGTATATTATTTAACAATTATAGTAATCTAACAATAACTTTGTGGTATAGTAGTGCATTTTAATAAATTACTCTACCATGGTTTAATCAATCAATGGATTTAATAATTAAATAGTTTAAATGACAAATCTGGCAGCAATTCTTTAGAATAATTTGACAGTTGTGGTCATGGCTAATAAGATTTTATAAAAACAAATTTCTTGGAGAATTCTTATCTATTTCTTCCACACCTGTAGCAATCGTAACTTTCTGATGAGTAATTCTGTTCCATGAAACTGTGCTTAATAATTCTTGCATTTACACCTAATGTGTAAATTTAACGTAACAAATGAAGGGTACAGGGGAAGAAGGCGGTTTGTCAGTAAAACTTGAAAATTAAGGTTTTTGCGTCATTTTGTAGCCAAAGCCGAATTCTCTTAGTGGTATAATTTTTTTGGACAAGAATGCGTTAAGTCAGAAGTTATAGGAGTTTAAAATTGCGCAGTACAGGGGAAGAAGGCGGAATGTACATGAAAAAGGAAGAAAGATGCCAATGGGAAACAAAAGGAGAGTACTGGATTCAGAAGAGAAACCAAAGAATACTATCACGAAGAAAGCTAAAAAGTCCACTCCAAAGAAAAATTTCAAACCAAGGAAAATAGAATATTTTTTTATGTTAATAATATTAGTCCTAAATAGTTAAGTTGTGTTAATTATTACAGTAACTTTAAGAATACATTTAAGTTGTTTTTGATATAATAATGTTTGTACTTCATTTATGTATTATCTACTAGTTAAAATTTACATTAAAAACATTTTTCTCGAAGTTTGTATAATTCTTCCGAATAATGATTTCGCTGACATACCCCTTTCTTACCTGTTTTATTTTGAGATCAGCCTGAAAATCCAATATTTTCTCAAAAATAAGATGACAGACAAGGCTTTTAAATTAATATAACTATTTATAAAACAGTAGAAAATCATACTTGAAAAGTTCACATAGCAGAAGGGATCAGAAAGCAAATGACATGATATTAAACCTTTAAAAACGCTCTCCTGCAAACTTACTAGTTTTTGACAAACCGCCTTCTTCCCCTGTACCCTTCAAATGTTATTAGTGAACTCCTCATTTGCAATGTTAATTTCCTATACCAGAAAATCACATATATCTTGGAAACTGTTTAACACAGAATGCTAAAGTAGGGTGTTTTGTACATTACTCAATAAGATCTACAACTTTGTTACAGTGACTTCTCTTCTAAAATAATTCGAGGAGCCAATATCTGAGAAATTGTGTTTTTACATGCTATACACCTATGTAACAAAACCGATAATACACCTTTTATATATTATACATATTATATAAATACATAATTAATCCATGAAAACATCATATGGCCTAAAATGTCACTTTGTCTCTTTCTACAATAAACAATTCAATTGCAAGGCCAGTGCGCACGCGCTAGTCTCCAGCCATCAAACTGATTCAAGTGCTAGCAAATTGCCGCCCCAAAAGGCTGATGCCCTGAGGCTATACCCCATTTACCCTTTGTTTAGGGTGGCACTGGAAATATCACAGGATTTGTTTTACTTTAGAAATGTCTGCTTTACGATACTAAAAGAAGCTGCTACCTTGGATATTTTATACATATGCTGTATAATAGCTTTAAAACATATTCTGTTATTATTAACCAACAGCATGGGTTTAGACAAGGTAAATCTACCGGGACAAACTTACTATTATATCAAAACTATATAGTCAAGGCTCTTGAGAACAAACTGCAGGTAGATGCAGTTTACACAGACTTCTCAAAAGCCTTTGACCCTATAAATCATAGATTGTTAATTCAAAAACTTAACGCTATAGGTATAACAGGTCAAGTCTTAAAATGGATTGAAAGTTACCTCAGTGGCAGATCACAATCTGGTAAATATGGTAAATCGATATCCACACCGATAACGGTATCATCTGGTGTGCCTCAAGGATCCCATATGGGACCCTTATTGTTTAACCTTTTTATTAATGACATTGATTGCAGCATTCTACATAGCATGTTTTTGCTTTTTGCTGATGACGTAAAGATGTTTCGAGTAATTCAAGATTTAGAGGATGCGGAGTTGTTGCAATATGATTTAAACAATTTTTCACATTGGTGCAATATCAATATGCTACAACTGAATATTAAAAAATGTTACCAGATCACGTTTTCTAAAATTAATTGTCCTATACAATATAATTATCAAATTAAAGATACAGATCTTGAAAGAACCGATAAAATAAAAGATTTAGGAATTACTTTTGATTCGTAAATGACCTACAAACCACATATAAATAATGTTGCTTCAAATGCACTGAAAATGTTGGATTTCTACTTAGAAATTCTTTTTGAAATGATTTTTCAGTATTCACTATTAAGCTATTGTATTGTTCACTTGTCAGATCTATGACTGAATACAATTCAATTATCTGGTGCCCACTTTACAATGTTGATATAGATACATTAGAAAATGTTCAACACAGATTTCTTAGATATGGCGCATTTCGATTAGGATTCAATAGAGGAGAGTATGAGTACTTGACAATTATGATTAATTTTAATTTAAAATCATTAGAGCACAGACGACTCGCAGCGAATCTTGTATTTTTGCATAAGGTTCTCAATGGCAACATAAACTCACCAGAAATTCTAGAATTCATGCCTTTTAATGTAACTGAAAGGAGAACTCTAAACTCTGTAATTTTTAATATACCCTTTTACCGTACTAATTATGCTCAAAATGAATCTATAAATAGAATGTTAAGCTTGGCTAATAAGCATTGTTCAAGTATTGAGTTGTTCGATTCATCAGTAGCTTATTTTAAACACTTGATAAAAAGGTTATAAGATATTATATTGATTATTTAGGTTATTCTTTTTGTGTGTTTTTTTTCCTTTTTGCAATTGTAATTCAAATCAACTGAAATTGTTATACAAGGTGAATTTATTGTTAGTTTAGAGATACATAGTTTGTATTGTGTTGTATTATTCTTTTTATATCTTTAAAAAATGGCAATGCTGTGAGGAATAAATAAAAATAAATAAATAAATATTCGTATTTAAAAAAAATCACGTGAAACGGAATTACAGGAAATAACGTTATAGTTAAAATAACCCAACATGCATCAGAAATTTGTTATGAGATGTTATTGATAATTTTAAAATATTTTCCAGCAGTGTATGTGCCACAAGAATCATTTCAAATAGATAAACATTATGTTTCTATTTCATGTTAACAGCGTTTCTGTTTTTATCTTTATAGTATAAAAAGTAGTGTCAACTAAAGTGCGTTTTATTCATTTTCAGGATTATGGATCAACTGAAGTAGAAGAGGAAGCAGAAGAAGAGAGAACTATTTCCGAATCTTTAAAGGATACTGAAAGAGAGGATGTAGGAGAAATAGAAGAGGAAGATGTTACACTACAGCAAGTTGATTTACCAAGTGCGATAAGTCTTAGTAGTAGTAGTGAGAAACATACTACTATTAGTAGCCAATATCCATCAACTGTGGAACTAGCCACAAGTGAAAGACTACATAAGAAGTCGTTATTGCATTCAGTTTCTAAAGAAATGATTGACAGCTCATTCCAAGGAGATAAAGATAATTCAACGCTCTCTCCTAAAAGAGTGCAAACCAAGCCGTCATTGCTTACAGTTCCTGAAGATAATGAGAGTGAATATGCAGAAAGTAATGTGAGCCAAATTCCTTCATTACATGTTGAAGACGACGAGTGCGAAAATGAAGAATTTGAAGAGTATGAAGGTAGCACACCAAGGAAATCTAGATCCTCGAGTGCTAAATCTACTAGTAAGAGAAGCAGTAAAAGTCATAAAGAAGATAAGAAACGAGAACCAAGTGAAATATTTAAAGAGTTACTATCTGTTGTTCGTATTAAACCTCGTGATGAGGATCGGCTTTCAGAAAGTCATAAAGGAGATAAGAAACGAGAAGCAAGTGAAATATTTGAAGATTTACTATCTGGTACTCGTATTCAAGCTAGTGAGCCAGCATCCGATTCACCTTCAGACAGAAATAAAACAGGTTCCCTTAAGAAATTAGACTCTGCAAATCTTCAGCAACCGAGCCTTGCTTTGCAACTTGATGAGGATCAGCTTTCAGAAAGTCATAAAGAAGATAAGAAACGAGAACCAAGTGAAATATTTAAAGAGTTACTATCTATTGTTCGTATTAAAGCTAGTGATGAGGATCGGCTTTCAGAAAGTCATAAAGGAGATAAGAAACGAGAAGCAAGTGAAATATTTGAAGATTTACTATCTAGTGCTCGTATTCAAGCTAGTGAGCCAGCATCCGATTCAACTTCAGACAGAAATAAAACAGGTTCCCTTAAGAAATTAGACTCTGAAAATCTTCAGCAACCGAGCCTTGCTTTGCAACTTGATGAGGATCGGCTTTCAGAAAGTCATAAAGAAGATAAGAAACAAGAAGCAAGTGAAATATTTAAAGATTTACCATCTGGTGCTCGTATTAAAGCTAGTGAGCCAGCATCCGATTCAACTTCAGACAGAAATAGAATAGGTTCTCTTAGCACATCAGAAATTGCTTTGCTACTTGAAGATGATCGGCTTTCAGAAAAGGACTTGTCACCAAGAACTAAAAAGGTATTTATTATAAATAAACAAAATAAGAGTTTTATAACTTTTGTCTCTTTGCTGTTTGTAATAATTAAGTTAAATAATAAATTAGTTTGCTTTCGATTAGGGTGTATACAGTTTAAAAAATTAAGAATTGTTAATTTGAACCTGTGATTTTTAAAAAAGTTCATATCAAGTTCATTCATAGAGTTTGTTTAAAGTCCATATCAATTACTTTAATTTTATAAATTAAACAAAGCAAATTGTACAGTTCATTTTCAGTTAACCCTTAAGTATTGACACTCTTATTTCCAGGATGCATATACTGCCTATCATCTGTGGGACTATATATAAATAAAGCAATTATTAATATTGTTTATTTTCTGAATATTTTTATTTATATCCATGAAGCAAAAAGATATCAAAGATATTTTTTAATGTTGTTCTAACCTCTCATTTGTTTATTTCTCTTTAATTTTTTCATGATTCCTACATAAGTAAGACCTCTCTCATAAGTAAGGTAAGAAAACCAATTATCTGCTATTGTATTCCGATTTGTGTTGAACATTGAACGAGAAAGCTTAACTACAGATTGTGTATCAGAATCTTTACTAAAATAATTGTAATAGTTGAAGAAGTAACCATTTCCAGCATCTACAAGGAATATTAACTTTATACCATATTTGTCTGATTTGTTCACATGTACCTACAATTGCCATGAAAGCTCACCAACATTTTTTCAATACAGGCTAATGAAACAATAGAGTAAACATTTTAACAGTTTCTAATAAAGTTTTGAAATTGAAGCAGTTGGATCTTTCTCTTTTTGCATTTTGCAGTTGAATTGTCAATTTACAGACTCGTCAAAAGCACTGAAAACTAGTGATGGGCACCTGGGTGTCGTGTGTCGTGATACCATTCGTGTTCGTGACACTTGAAGTGTCACGACACTTAGTGTGCAATAGTATCGCTCTTATTAGAGTGTAATTCTAAGTTGCTTGATCATTCTTACAAAGAAATTAAAGGCAGATTTCTTGAACTGGCCAAGAATCATTGAATGAACGTACATATAAAAATATTATGTTGTGGATTTTTTCTTTGGTATTAGTATAATATTGACGGTGATAATTTTATTTTGGGTTTTCAGCAAAATGAATTAAAATCAATAATTGAAGTTGAATAAGTTCCTCATGTACCTAATTACTATTTCAGCTTTTTATATTTATACCTTATTATAATGTATTTTGAAAAAAGACTATTGTCGAAACACGTAAATAAATACAATCATAAAAATATTAAGTACAAGCATTTCGTTTTCATTCATGTGTCTCGATATATTTTTTACAGCCAGCGCTACCTAGCGCTGGATGGCCCAAACCCTATTGAACTACGCACGCGATGTAAGAGAGAGGGGTGAGGATCCGAGCTTAAATTCTTTTTTCGTATTTCATCAAAAGCAACAATCAGTAAAAACAGCAGTGTTTTAAGAGTGCGTTAGTTACTAAAGCTTACCCATTAGGGTAAGCAGTTGGTACCTAGTGATCATTAATTTTAATTAATTCAATTTACTTTGCTGAAAATCCAAAATAAACGTATCATCTTCAATCTTAACAAAAAAACGTTCTCGACTAAAGACCAACGTCGTCAGCGAAATTACATTTTTAAATAGTTTTTATAATAAATCCAATAAATAGAATTTGTTTGTTTTCTTTTAAATTTCTGTTTAAAAAAAAAGGATTTTGCTTTCATAAATAATTTAATGTCTTTTAATGTACTTATTGCATAATAATATATAACCATAACAGAATTTACTCAATTGTTTTTTAATCCATAGTTTGTTTATGATTTATGTAGCTATGGATCTTGACTGCTTCTCGTTTCAATTGAATTATATTTACACTAGCTCATGCATGATGTAAGTGCGAAGTGTCGTTAAAGTATCATGAAGAATCGACACTTCACACGGAAAATTGTTTCGACTCTCAAGTGTTGCGACACTCGGGTAGTATCGCAATCCCATCACTACTGAAAACCTATCCTCCTATTAACACATTGGAAAATATCCCATCCTGTGCCATCTGTAGTGGAAATGGTTCGGATACTTTTATTATTTGAACTGAATATGGCCTGTATATCAACATTCCCAAAAATAATAATAATAATACTAATTTTGCTAATTTGAAACTGTTACATTCTGTTTTCCACGTAGCCCTGATGAAATAAAAAAACTAATAAAGAAAAAAAAGCTTTGGCCATGAATAGACAAAAAAAAATTAAAAAATAAAGATCTCTAAGTTACATATGCAGGGTGCCCATTATGTATGGAATATATTATATATCTCGGTAAATATCGACTTTATAAAAAAATTTGTTATATAAAAGTTGTTTAACATTTTATTTTCCATAATAAGATAGCATTCAATTGTTTTTATTTCAGAAAACAAATGAGTAATGAATAACACTTTAATTTTTTTAAGTAGCAATGTACCCTTTCATTAAGCTCATTTGATAGAGATTTTTTTCCTCTTTTCGATGACCTAAAATCTTAGTACCCTTATATCAGAAATTTTTTGAAACAAATGTAAAAAATGTTTATTAAGTTAATTTCACCAATAACATGAATCTAGATATCCGAGATCGTAAAGTATCTCGAATTATTACCCTAAAATAAACAGATGTGCATCTACATAATGTACAAAACAAAACAAATGAACGAAAAACAAAATAAAACAAATGAACATAAAATTATGTACGTCTCTTATAAAGCTTGAAGACAAAACGAAATTAGCAATAAAATGATTTTCATGGCAATAAGTGTTCAAAATGCTCACCATTAACTGCAAGGCAGTGGCCCAACCTATCACGAAAAGCTTGAAATCAATCTTGTTGAAATCAAAGATCATCAAGATTTGCTTGGCAAGCTGGAATAATTTGCTGTTGCAATAATTGCAAATAACGGTCACCAGTTAGAGTACCACGAATAAAGAAAGGTCCAATTATGTGATCTGCACAAATTCCCACCCATACTTTTAATTTTTGTGGTGTTTGGGTATGATTTTGGATCATCCAATGGGGATTTTCAGCGGCCCAATATCGACAATTATGCCTATTTACATTTCCATTTAAACAAAACGTAGCCTCGTCAGAAAAAACAATATTATTAAGAAAATTTGGATTGTTGTTGATTCGCTCCATCATAAATTCACAAAATTCAACACGTCGATCGTAGTCATCTTCGGATAATTCTTGCAATGAAGTCGGTTTGTACGGATGTAATTTTTCTGAATGTAATATTTTCTGTATTGAACCTTTACTTACGGCATGGTTTAAACTTAACTGACGAGTTGAAATGTTTGGATTTTCTTCGATTTCTATTAAAACATCGAGCTTTTTATCTTCATTTGTCACAGACCTCTGCAGACCAGTCTTCACCAGATCTTTAACATTGCCAGTTTCCCTAAACCGTTTCAAGGTTTTGCTAACTACTGACTGGGTGATTGGTTCTCGATGTCGATAACGCTCATTAAAAATTTCACATAGTTCTAATTGTGTTCGTTTGCAATTCCCATAACCGACCATAATTAAAATTTCTATACGTTCAGTTTCTGTTAAATGAACCATTTTTATTTTTCCATGTACCAACAACTTAATTAAATAAACAAACTTCTGTCACAATAAAAGCCCACAATCAATTGTTAAGACAAATGAAAGAGATCTCGGATATCTAGATTCATGTTATTGGTGAAATTAACTTAATAAACATTTTTTACTTTTTTTTCAAAAATTTTCTGATATAAGGGTACTAAGATTTTAGGTCATCGAAAAGAGAAAAGAAATCTCGATCAAATGAGCCTAATGAAAGGGTACATTGCTATTTAAAAAAATTAAAGTGTTATTCATTACTAATTTGTTTTCTGCAATAAAAACAATTGAATGCTATCTTATTATAGAAAATAAAATGTTAAACAACTTTTATATAACAAATTTTTTTATAAAGTCGATATTTACCGAGATATGTACTATATTCCATACATAATGGGCACCCTGTACATACATGGTTAACAGTAAGGTCGTCTTTTAGGAAACTTAGCATTACTGATATTAAAATTGGCCAGCATTTTGTAATGTGTGCAAGAACGCTGTCAAAGTGAATCAGTGTCGCAAATTTCACTTCTATTCTGCTGCTTGTATTGTTGGGAGTAGCTGTTATTTAGTATATCCAGACTCAAAAGTAAATTTCACAATGCTACAGGATTAGGTTTAGTTCCAAGACTAACAGTAAGTGCTTGTCTTTTCAACCAAGGAAGTTGTATAATTATGTTGGATTTCAATACTCTACCATGCACTGATATTCAGTGATACTCAATGCTGGTATTGCTAATCTCTGAAGATTTTTTTATTCTTCAATTCATGTCCCTGGTATATCTTTAAAATAGATCTTGAACTAACTACCCGCTTTATTGTCCATTTCTGTAGAAAGAGTTTACACAACTATTATTCAATCATTTCTGGGGTCGTCTATCAGATGACACACACTTTACAAATCATTGCACAGTTCGGTATATTCAAGATATTTCACCATAACTGTGACTATTTGAGAGTACATAGAGTGGTAAAATGTAGATTAAGAATTTAAAAGAAATATTTCAGATTAATGATTTAAAACAGTCTGTGAGACTATGGATCAGTACTTAAGGGTTAATTTTACACTCATGATAAATATTAAGTGTATTTTTTATTGATTTTCAGTTCCGTAGAAAAAAGAGATATGCACTAGTCGAAAGGCATCTTTATGACTATTTACGTTCACATAATATGGTAACGCCAAGAGACGATAAAGATTTTGAGGTAGTAGAAACCCCCCGTGTTCCGCCAATTGTACTGGAACCATGTCCTTCACTAAAAGACTTTCCATGGTTTAATAATGGAACCACTGAAACACCAATTGAAACACCGGTTGAAACACCGGTTGAAACACCTCGTCCACTTCCTCAACAAAAAAGAAGAGCTAAAGATCATGATAGTAAGAAAAAACCGTTTGATCTGCATCAACCAATATCAGAATGGCCTCCATTGTTTAAAGTGAAAAAAAATGTACCTAAAAGTGTAGCTAAAAGTCCCCCTCCTAAAAGTAATACACCACGGTTCGGAACACCAAAGTACATAGTAATCCCTGACAAAATATCGCAAGTAGAGATGATACCATTTCCTACATATCCCCCAGTAGATATGCCTCCACCTAAAAGTGCTGCAGAAAAACCGACAGTAACCACTCCTGAAATACAGCCAAGAAAATCACCATGGCCTTCATTTCTAAAAAAAAAAACTGTACCTGATAATAGCGCTGTAGAAACAACTGTAACTAGCGATAGTAAGAAAGAAATGATAGATGTTACAGGAATCACTCCAGAAGTACCGCAAACAAAACCACCATGGACTATATTTCTTGAAGAAAGAAGAAGAAGAATAGCTGCTAAAGAGGAAGAGCAACAAGTGATAGATGTAAATGGACGCCTTGTTATGATGCCAATGTCTCAATTTGTTAAAGAAAGAAGAAGAAGATTATCTGCTGAAAGTGCTGCAGAAAGAACTGTAACTAGTTTTATAAGTGATAATGAGAAACAAATGGTAGATGTAAAAGGAAGCACTCTTAAGACACTGCAAACAGAACCACCATCTTCTACAGTTCCTATAGTAAAAGAAAGTGTATCTGCTAATGGTGCTGCAGAAAGAATTATGAAAGAAGTAATAAGTAAAGGAGCCATTCCTAAGAGACCTCGAACAAAACCATCATTGTCTACATCTCCTAAAGAAATAGAAAGTATATCTCCTAAAGGTGTTGCAGAAAGATCTGCAACAAGTTCTATAACAGCTAATGAGAAACAAACAATAGGTGTTAAAGGAGCCTCTCCTAAAAGATTTCAAACAAAACCATCTTTACTTCCGGTTCCTAAAAAAGGTTTTGTTAAAAGTACTGATGGTAATGAGCAACAAACAGGTGTCAGCACTCCCCGTCCAGTCACTCCTGAAGAAGTCCAAATGAAGCCATCTCTACTTAAAGTTCCCGAAAAAGCTATGAAACTTAAAATTCCTTCATTACAGGACGATAGCAGTGACAAAACAAAGTCACCGCGCTACTTCTTTGAAAGTAACGCAGAAAAAGAACCTGCACTTAAAGAGAAAAGAAAGATAGAAAAACCAGTTGCAGTGGATGAACCTATTATGCTATCTTCTAACCGAACTGATGTTGAATCTGAAATTTTAACAGAATATTCACAGGACTTTGACCAAACTGCGAGTATAATATCCGAAAAGAAATCTGCTGATCAAAGATCACTATCAAAGGTATTTATTAACATTAATTAACTTGATTTTGCAGAATATTTTTAGTTTTAAGAAAAACTTGTATTTTAATGCTTCCACATAATAATGTAGAATGCTCTACCTGTGTTTTAGTTTGTTAGACCTTTTTCGAGACCTTACTCAAGGTAATCTGCCTGAGAAGCCAAAATTTCCTGCTTAAGAGCTGTTTTACACTTACGAGAATTTATGCGATATTTTTAATCAAAACTTTGCTGAAAATCTTCGACAAGATTTTTACAATAAATTTGTCAAGAATATATACACTCTAAAAAATTACCGGTGAATTATACCCTAAAAAATGGAGGCAACTATGTTACCTCCATTTTTTGGGGTAAATTTACTTCAAAGTGTAATTTTCATAGGAAGTGAAAAATTTCAACATTAGGTTAAGTTTGCATTGTAATGTTTCCTTTTTAAGTAAATTTACAGATTAAAATTACAATCTCAATGTAATTTTACATTTTAACATTAAAACACCTGTGTAAAGTTACATGACAAAGTTAATATTTCATGGCAATAGTACTTTTCAGGGTTAAAATACAAATGTGAAAATACTTCTTGAATGTAACGATGACTTGCGAAAGTACTTGCAAATTCAATCGTTCCTCTGAATATTACTTACATAGGTAAAGGAATTGTATGAAACAAAATAAAATCAAAGTAATTTTTATTGAACGTATGTACTTATATAAAATATAAGACATTAACAGAACTTCTTTTCAGGGGCTTTCGGAAATATTTGGTCTCTCAAAGACATTCAGATAAAGTTTCGATTCCACCTAGAAAATTAAAAAATTATAAATTATATAAACAATTATACACGAGTACCTTTCTCAATTACAGTTATTATACTAGTTTATTTCGAATTCTTCAATTTTTGATTCATCCGAGAAAAACATTAAATTAAATATTTTTATTTTATTGGTTTAAATTTGTAATTTTAACATATAGGTACTTACCGATTATTATTTTTTAACTTCTACTATAAAATAAAATTCTTCCCATCTTCGGTCATACGTGCAAATATTTGCCTTTAATAAATCTGCACTACACTACAACAAAACAAAATATTAATGAGCAATGACCACTTCGTTCGATATCGATAGGGTGCGCCTCGCCGATTGCGAAACCTGTAACAAGAAATCATAAAAGAATGGGTACCCACTATTCCGACCATTCCCCAAAAACCCTATTTGGACTGTTCATAATGGGTTCCTGAATTCTTTCACGAAACGAAGGTCACAAACAAGTGCAATAAGCAAAATAGCATCTCAACGATTAAAAACATATTAAGGGTAAAATTACACTATTCTTGTTCAAGTTCATCTTATCTTTAATATTACACTAAAAATGAATTAAGTTATTGAGCAATTATACATTTGTAAGGAAAAAATTGTCTGAGTTATGTAAATTTATATTATGGATAGTGATTTTAATCAGTTCAATGTAGTAGAATTACTTATATTTGTATAATTTTACATAATTACAGGGCATTTTACCACAAATAGTAAAACTACTATTAATGTATAGGTAAAATTAATTTTAGGGTAAAAATACCGCAAATAATAGGGAAAAGTTAACTCTTTCCCAAAGTAATTCATTTTTTACAGTGTATGGGTCATTCTAGTTTTAAAGGCCACATACATGAAAAATAAACTAACTTCATGAATATTGTTAATAATATAATATTTATTTCAGTAAACTCATTTTTTAAAATATTTGTGAGCAGTGCACATTTGTTTATATATTTCTTGGTATTTATGAAAAACTGTCGTAAAGAAATAAGTCATTGTATCCTTGGTCACAAATAGTAATTGCTCTCTCTTTAAAGCATATAAAAAATATGTAATTTTGGTTTTTATTTTTATTGAATTACAAAAATAATCAGTCTTTGTTAGTAATGGTTTTGTTAAAATTCGCTTTTCTTTCTCGGCATCGGCTTTGTTGTTCGGCTGAACTTAGTGTTTTGTATCATACAATTTGACACTAATTCTGAAACATAAAAGAAAATAATGAATATGTATAATGTGTTCTTAACATATTTGATATTGCCTAAAAACAATAGAAAATTAAAAGCCTAAAAAGTCCACTTTGCCCCTTTATTGTCACCTTGGTCACGATCAAGATGTGACCAAGCAGACACGTGACTAAGCAGACAATTTACGTCAAAATGATGATAATATTTATTTAATCTTAGATATCTACACAAAAATCATATAAACTCAAACAGAATAACTAAAACAATAACACGTAAAATAATACTTACCAAAATAAAGCCGTGACTAGCGGACTCACAATAAACACACTTTCTCGATGCATTAAACGTCACAAAACTACCCTTTGTTTATATTTTATGTGGCGTCCTACCCCCTCCCTTGCAAATAGTGGTTGGTCATTCCATTTGAAGAGTTTACCGTAAAACTTGTTTAATACTTATAAAACTATTAGACCTAGCACAAATTATGTGACCAAGCGGACAAAATTCTGGCACAAACTTGAGTCACAAATTAAAACTTTTAGATTAACATAATACAATTTTTATGTAAAATGATGTAATTTTTAGTTTGCCAATTATTATTAGAATTATACAAAAACCATGTGCTATACATATTTTTGAAATTATTTTAGTTTTACAGTAACACGAGATCCTGGGGGACTTCAAAGTTTCGCGTCGTAGGGAAGTTTGATCTTAAAATTAAATGACAAAAAACAACTTTACAGCACCAAAGCTACTTTAAATTAAATTAAATACATTTGATTAATAGTGTAAAAATAGTAGCTATAAGATGGTGTAAATATAAACATTTTAATTAATAATTATTGAAACTCAGGACAAGCATGACATGTGAAGTTGTCTTTAAAAGTAGAATGACCCATATATTGGCGAACAATTTGTTTGTTTTACACATCCAATTAAAATATAACACAAATTATCCTCATATTTGCTGGGGTCATTCATTGTAAACAAAGAATGACATCTTAAAAATAGTTGGTGTATTCAGAAAAATTTTGTTGACTATACCTTATAATAAAAATATTCTTGATAAATATGAGTGATATTTTCATGCCATTTGTTTTAAGAGTTTTAAATATATTTTATATACAATTATAAATAGTTAATTAACCTTTATTTTAGGATACAGTACAATTTAATATTAACTTACAACATACAATAACAAATTTAACGAATTCCGGACCTGTTACTGTAAAAGCAATGTAGTCGTTCGCATTTTGTTCACTCCAATTAATAAAATAAAACTAAAGACATTTTGCGTATCTAGTGATTAAATGTTAGTTGATTTTAAGCATTATTATCATTGCATGGTTGTCTAAATAATATTTTGCACTGCAAATAACCATTTTTAAAAACAAAATAAACTGATTTTCTTACATGTCAACTACGAGTGTTTTGTGTACACTTTTCCACGTTGATTACTCGCAAATTTCTAAAACTATTAGAAAATCTTCCAAAGTTTTATTGTGAAATTATTCAAAATAAATTTCGGAATAAAAATACTGTATTACACGTCTAAAGTTTTTTTACCAAAATTTTGTTGAAAAATTTCAGCAAAAATGTGGTTAAGAATTTTGCATAAATTTTCGTATGTATGAAATGGCTCTAAATCACCAACCGACCCTTGGTAATTTCTACCATCTGTTTTTAACAATTTCTTGGAAAATAAATCTATTCGGGTGGGGGGGGGGAATAAATCTATTCATGAAACTTGTCTGTTCATTTACAATAAATGTGTTATATTATAGGATTTTTTAATTTCCAACTGCTCCAGCAGATCTAACCTCTTACCTTTCTTTTGAACAAGCAATAGTCCATAGGAATATTTTGGAAAGGCGTATCATTTTTCTACACTGTTCTCTCTTTTTTATACGCACAAACACGCACTACATATAGTCCCTAAAGCAAACCAGTTTGGTTCATAGGCGCCGGGGTCGTTGAACTGGCTGAGTTCCGCCAACATCAGCTGTTTCCAAAGCTCGCATTCCTTTCAAGGTGGTTCCGCGTCCCTTTTCACCAGTGGTGTCCTCATCTGAATTTTCTTGGCCGCTCTCTTCGCTGCTTCCGTTTTCATTTTCTAGTTGTCGGTAAATTTTCATTGTTGATATGTGGACATTCGTTGTATATTTCTTTCTGCCTGCTCTCTCGATTGAACTAACCATGTAGGTGTCCTTACCCACGTCCTTCACAACTATGAATGGTCCCTTGTATTTTCTCTTGGTTTTCAAAGGTTCTCCTGTAGCAGTTGGAGGCGCCTTCACGTATACAATATCACCAGGGTTGAATCCTTCGTGTTCGTATCTACCACGATCGTATCGTTGCTTATACTTTTTCTGTTCTTTGGTGACGTTCTCACGTACTTCTAGTTGTATTTCCTCCGGGTTTTCATACTTCTCCTCGTGTCCAGCCACCTGCTGTAACAAACCATCGTTGAAACTCGGTCTGAACCCGTACAATACCTGGAATGGTGTTTTTCCCGTCGTTTTGTTCACTACTTTATTCATATCGCGTTGAACCTCTTTCAAATTCGTATCCCACCCTTTTTTGTTTTTCATTTTAGCTAAAATAACTGGAGTTATCACTCTATTCGCGCGTTCCAATATCCCGTTCGCGATTGGATGTCTAGAGCTATTTAAAACGTGCTTAATTCCGTTCTCGGCACAATAGTTTTTAAATTGTACTCCCGTAAAACTCGTACCTCGGTCCGTCACTAAAACTGCCGGTAATCCGTACTCTGTCACGAAATCCCGTAAACACCGCACTGTAACACTGCTCTTTGTGTTTTTCACCGCATAAAGTTCTATATATCGCGTAAAAACTGTCTATAAATGCCAATATGTGAGTGTTTCTCTTGGAACTTCTGATGAAGGGACCCAAATGATCTGCAGGGACCCTGTAGAAAGGTCTTTCGGCCATAGGTATCGGATGTAAGTGACCCGGTTGTCTTCCACCTGGGGTTTTCACTAATAAACACTCCACACATGATTTTATGTGTTTCTTCACATAAGATCGCACGCCCGGTAACCAATACTTTTGCAAAATTACTTCGACTGTTCTATCCACCCCAAAATGACCCATTTGGTCGTGGAACTTGATAACTGTACTTTTCCTCATGCAATTCGGTATAATGAATAAACTTCGAAACATCACCACCGACTTGAATCTCTCGTTTTAACTGTCCGTGCGTTAACCGATAATCTTTCACTTGGTCGTTTTCTAATTTCGTTCGGCTCTCCTTGGTTTTCTGCAGTATTTCGATTATTCCCTTCAGCTTTGGGTCACCACTCTGAATTAACAAAATCCATTCATCTTCCTCCATGATGCTGTACATTCAAAGTCTCATATCATAGAGTTCCTCCATGGTGTCACCAGCTTCACAGGTGCCCTACTGAGAGCATCCACGTGGGCCATCAGGTCTCCTTTCCTGTATTTCACCTCGAATTCGAACTCTTGTAGCAGGTAACTCCATCTAGCTACCTGGGGACAAGTAGTCTTGTTCATATTCAGGTACACCAGGGCTTGGCAATCAGTTACTACAACGAACTTGATTGGCAACAACAACTGTCGTAAACAATCCACGGTCCGTACTATCGCCATCAATTCTAGCTTACTACTGTGATACATCGCTTCGGCTTCTGTTGTCTTCTTAGACACTGCATAAACCAAGTGCATCTTTCCATCACCGCCTCGTTGCAACAACATTCCTGCAATTCCCTTCGAAGATGCTTCCGTAATTAATTCGCTGTATGCTTGGGAGTTGTACAACTGTAGTACCGGCCCTGTGGTCAGTAACTCCTTTATTTTCTCAAAGGTTTCGTTCTCCCTATCTGTCCACTGAAACGTAGTTCCCTTACGAGTTAGGTCGCTGATCGGTCTCATGATCGTTGCATACCCCTTCACGAATCGTCTGAAAAATGAGGTTAGTCCCAGAAAACGTTTCACATGACGCGCGTCTCTCGGCACCGGAAAGTCTTCGTTTGAACTTTGTCGTTCGCAAGAACTTTACAGTTATTGTTGGTAGAAGATCTGCGTCCTTTGATTCCTCGGTGACTATGTTTATCTTCAGGTCTTTGTTTTTCTCCTCCGACCCTGCGGATTTTTCAGTTTTTGCTTTGCTTTTTTCGGGGCAGTCTCTGCTGATATGTGACGTTTTCTTGCATGTATAACATACTAGCAAATACCCGGCGCGCTTTGCTGCGCTTTTCAAAAATTTCAAAAATTACCAAATTTGACAATTGACAACATATCTATATATATTTTCTTGTCACATCAATCTCAGTACCCATTTTTAACTTCCATATATGGGTTTTTCGCTGTTATTTCGGACCACGATGGCCGATCAGAGTCCAATTTGGTCTTATTTTCTATTCTGGGCCAAGACCTTTCCAATGATACCAATTTCATCCAAATCGGTCCAGTGCTTGCGGAGAAAATCGCATACATACATATATACAGACAGACAGACAGACAATCTTTCCCTTTTATATATATAGATCAAGCCCTTTGGTTTTTCGCATTGCCAACTCATGTGCTTGGCATCGCCACAATTGTAGTATCTGTTGGTTGTCCGTGCTGACATCGATTTTGCCGTCCCAACTGCTCCACTAGCTACAGATTTCTTCTCTTCACCCGATTTCTCCTTATCCCGTTCACCTTTCCCCTTTTAACGTCGGCCTAATTCTTGTGGCACATTTATTGTTCACGTCTTCGAATTTCTGCAGGTCTCACAGTAACTTCACGGCGTCCACCTGAGATTTTGCCATCATTGCATTGCATAATGCTCGGTCCCACAACCCCACTATAAGCTGTTGCTTGCTCTCCGTGAAACTTAATCCGACTTCCTTGCATAGTTTCATTTTCTCGTGGAAATATGAACTTAGGGATTCGCCTTTCGTTTGCACACACTCCGTCATGCGGTTGAATTTTACCGTAAATTCCTCCTCGCCTACAAATATCTCTTCAAATCGCCGTACAAACTCTTTGAAAGTCGTCAATTCTTCCCGGTAAGTTTGGTGCCAATGTTTTGCTCCACTTACAAGGTGTGACCTTGCAGTTTCTAGTGCAAATGGTTCCGGCCAACGATGCAACTTTTGCATACTTTTTATGTTTGCGATCCATTCGCGCGTCTCTGTCTTGGTCTCTCCATTACACATCTTTATATTTTTCGACAGATCAGGCATAATATGATATGACTGAGTGCCTTCTGCTTCAGGTGTGCTTTTACCCTGCAACCCAGTATTTGTATTTGTACCCTGTGTAAAATGTGCAACCAGGTTCGTGAGGAATTCATCACGTCTTCGATTCTCTTCCTCTCTTTTCTCTTCTTGTCTTCTTCTCTTTTCTTTTCCTGTCTCCTTCTTTCTTCTTCTCTTTTCTCTTCTTGTCGACGACATTCCTGCATAAACAGCACCATCATTTGTATCGGGTTTTCATTTACGCCTTGCGTTTCACGTGCATCGTCATCGGACGCTTCATTTTGCCGTCTTCGCTCAGCTGTTGAGGCACCGCCGTGTTTGTCAAAACCATCTTGTTGTTGGTTTTCTGCTCCGCCGTTTCCAACCAGAGAGTACTGTTGTAACTTCCTGTGAAACAACTCGAACTCGTCATCACCGTTTCCGTCTGCCATCTTGAACACGTTTTTTGTTTTACCGTTCTTTGTTTTCTTTTCACTAAATTTCCACCGTTTTCACCCAATTTTCACCAAATTTTCACCTTTTCCACCGATTTCACCAATTTTTCTTTTTTTCGATTTTACCAAACTTTTCACCGATTTCACCAAAATTCTCCGTTCTCGGATTCACTATACCACTTCTGATAATGTTAACCTTTCTTTCTTATCACCAAAATAAGCGTTGAACATTTTAAATTTTCTAACTTCTTTTATTTAATTGAATTACATTTAACAAAACAAGCAATCATTTGTAAACAACAGATAAGTAAATTGATAAAACTACAAAAATATTTGCGCAAAAACTGTTTTAAAAACACAAAAAATAATATTCCGCATTTAATATGTCGTTAACCAAAAAAGGATTTTTGCTTGTTTCGTGTTTTTTGAACTTAATATGTTAGATATGATTTTTTTTAAATCTTCCGGCATCACAATTGTTTCAAATTTTCTACCGCCCATTGCAAAGCCACCACTTTGCAACTGTTTCTTAGAGGGCTTCACTGCGTGCTAATCTTTGAACAGGTTTTCTCTCGCGACTTTTAACACACGCAGATTGTGTCTTTTTAAAATTAAGTATCCAATCTTTACTTGCCCTGATGTTATCATTTTGAAAACATCTTTTATACAGGGTGGCCCAGGGGTGCGTACAAGCTCCATAACTTTGTTTCTATCCAAGCTATCGAGTTGATCTTTGTTTTAAATGACAGAGCCGACAATGCAGCGCATTCTAAAAATATTTCTATTTATATACAGCATGTTCCAAAATAAAATACACAAATAGATTCTGTTTTTTTAAATGGCAACCCCCCATTTTTGTTACAATTTTGGATTCGCCACTAGATTTTAGATATAACGCATTCAGTTTTTTAGACCTATCTGCAATAGTTTTTGACTTATGTCAATTTAATGTGTCAAAATGGTGTCATTCACAATTAATTAACCAACTTTTTTCTAGTTGATTTCTTAAACTTTAGCGCATCTTTTGAGATCTAGGCGAACTCGTAGGCGACGTTCCAACGCCTACTACGATTTTTTGAAAATGGCAAATTACAAATATCAATAACTCGATTTTTTCAAATGGAACACCCTATATTTTATTGCACCATTGCATGGCATTTTTCAAGAGCTTTTTGCCAATATAGGGTTTGTAGGGTCTACCTTGTAACATTACCGAGATTTGTTGCAAAATAAGAATTATTGATGGTTTTTCGAAAAAAAAAAAAGGAATCGAGTAGGCCGCTGTCATAAAATTTGACACATCCGTGTAATTTCAATAATCGTACACATCTAATTGTTGATAATGAATTTTACTTGCGAAGAATTAGTCAATATGGGCTACTGTATTGGCGAAGCTGACAGAAATCCTGTATTATAACCAGAATCTACCATCAAAAATATCCAGAAGCAAGAACTCCACAGGCGTCTTTATTCAAAAAGTTAAGAGATTGGTTTGAACTTACTGGTAGTGTGTCTTATACCAAAAAGGAAATTGTTGGTGGTCGAGTCACTGAGGAAAATGAGTTGCAAGATTTATTGATGCTACAGGAAAATCCTCACTTAAGCACTAGGGAAGTAGCAGCGGAAATGGGTATTTCTCAAAGTAGTGTGAACAGAATAATATTGAAACATAAGTTTCACCCTTATCATCTGAACCTACATCAAGAATTGTATGGCGACGATTTTGTGAATAGAGTTGCGTTTTGTATTCAAATGAATGGCTTAATTGGGGAGAAGTTTAATACTTTAAACAAAATTCTGTTTTCTGATGAAGCAACGGGTCGGTCAACCGACATAATATGCATTATTATGCAACCGAAAATCCTCACTGGATGAGGACTGTTGATCACCAAAATCGGTGGCTTAATGCTTGGGGAGGAATTATTGGAAATCACACTATTGGTCCCTACTTTTTCGACAATGGTGAAAGGTATTTACATTTTCTTGGCGAAGATCTTCCCAGAATGTTAGAAGAAGTGGATTTGGACACCAGAAGGACCATGTGGTTGCAGCACGATGGTGCTCCAGTGCATAACCACAGGATAGTGCGAGAATTTTTAGATCAATCCTATTCTAATCGTTGGATAGGCAGAGGAGGTACTATTCCTTGGCCCGCGCGATCGCCAGACCTTACTCCTATAGATTTCTTTCTTTGGGGGTACGTGAAGGAAAGGGTTTTCAGAGATCGCCCAACAACTGCAGATGATATGAAAAACAGGATCATGGAAGCCTTCCGTTCAGTTGATGGAGCAATACTTGCGAGAGTTCAGGGCTCATTTACTAGAAGACTAGCAACTTGTGTGGTACATGATGGTGACCTACTTCAGCATTTGTTATAAGTAGCCTTTCTTCAAATTTTTACATTGTTTCCTATTAATCGTTTCCTGTTCTTGTAAAGATTACTAATAAATAATTGTTTCCTTGATGATGTACTCCTGTTTCTATTACAATTTATTTTTTGAAACGTAGTTCTTTTTAGGATTGT
This sequence comes from Agrypnus murinus, assembly GCA_929113105.1. Taxonomy (NCBI): domain Eukaryota; kingdom Metazoa; phylum Arthropoda; class Insecta; order Coleoptera; family Elateridae; genus Agrypnus; species Agrypnus murinus. Next base: position 32,150,024 of record OV816023.1, on the reverse strand, counting down.
ATGGATGTGTCAAATTTTATGACAGCAGCCTACTCGATTCCTTTTTTTTTTTTCGAAAAACCATCAATAATTCTTATTTTGCAACAAATCTCGGTAATGTTACAAAGTAGACCCTACAAACCCTATATTGGCAAAAAGCTCTTAAAAAATTCCATGCAATGGTGTGATAAAGTATAGGGTGTTCCATTTGAAAAAATCGAGTTATTGATATTTGTAATTTGCCATTTTCAAAAAATCGTAGAAGGCGTTGGAACGTCGCGTACGAGTTTGCCTAGATCTCAAAAGATGCGCTAAAGTTTAACGAATCGACTAGAGAAAAGTTGGTTAATTAATTGTGAATGGTTCTGAAGTTATGAATTTTTCTATGGGTCTATGCACGACACCATTTCGACACATTAAATTAAAAACTATTGCAGATAGGTCTAAAAAACTGAATGCATTATATCCAAATTCTAGTGGCGAATCCAAAAATGGGGGGTTGCCATTTAAAAAAACAGAATCTATTTGTGTATTTTATTTTGGAACATGCTGTATATAAATAGAAATATTTTTAGAATGCGCCGCAGTGTCGGCTCTATCATTTAAAAAAAAGATCAACTCGATAGCTTGGATAGAAACAAAGTTATGGAGCTTGTACGCACCCCTGGGTCACCCTGTATAATAATAATAATATAATAATAATAATAAATTTATTTTACGGATTTCACCATTTACATTTAAATATTAACATAAAATTTGAGTATAAATAATATATAATTAAAATATAAAGACATATCACAAATTATTATCACTACATTTTTCTAAGAATGTTTTTAAATTGAGAATATGACACAGCAAAGATATCAACATGACTCGGCAGTGTTTGCTTGTTTGCAGAATCTAGTGATTGGGCAAATACAACCGTAATTTGTTCTATGGTATGCAATATCAAAAAGATCACCTTGTCTAGTACTTCTTGGAGGCAGACAGAAATTTATTACAGCTAAGAAGTTTGGAGAACCTATTTGATTTGTTAATATCTTGAAAAAGGTAGTACATAAATCAAGGTAATCTCTTCTATTTTGAAGAGTTGAGATATTAAGTAAACTTAACAAATTCTTGTAATTAATTTCTTCAATGGAGATTTTCAGCTTGAAAGCTATGAATCTTAAGAATTTTCTTTGAACCATTTCAATTGACTTTATATAAATACTATAATATGGCCACACAGGTGAGGCATATTCTAACACAGAACGAACTACAACGCAGTAAACTTCTTTCAGTGTATAAATATTATTAAAATCATTTAAAGATCTTAACATAAAACCTAACAATCTAAGAGCTTTCTTTGAGATGTATTCAATATGAATAGAAAAAGTAAGCTCTCTATCGAATAATACTCCAAGGTCTCTAATATACTCCACTCTTTCAAGATTATCACCATTTAAATGATAAGGATAAAAAATTGGACTTTTTATTCGATAGAAGCTCATAACTTTACATTTATTTACATTTAAATGAAGATTATTTTCTTCGCACCACACCTATAAGGTTGTCAAGGTCATTTTGAAGTTTCATACAATCGCTTGAAGATCGAATTATTCTAAAAATCTTAAGATCATCTGCATATAGTAATGATTCACTGTATTTAAGGCAAGATACAAGATCATTGATAAAATATATAAATAACAGAGGTGAGAGATGTCTGCCTTGTGGCACCCCAGAAGTAACCACAAATTCTTGTGATAAAGTTTATTTTTTTGTATAAAGTACTTTATAAAGTCACAGCAGCGTGCAAAGTATACGAAACAGTGAAACCAGTCGCGATACGACTAATGTGCTATCACGCTCGTACACATAAGCGTAGGAGCGTGATAGCGCATACGTCGTATCGCGACTGGTTCCACTGTTTTGTATGCACCGCACACTGCTAGATAGATGCTTTGCCTTTTCGGCCAAAACTTCGGAGGATATCGGTGACATATTTAAAACCAATGCAAACAACTTTTCTTCCATCTCCGGATATTCCGCAGGTTTTAACGTTTTTTTTAACCGCGTTGTATGATCATTCAGATTTTGTAACAAATCTTCAAGTTAAAATGCAGTCTTTTTACATTTAACAATTTTTAAATTTAGCACAAAATCTTTTCATATGTAGTATGCCGGAGATAGATAAAGTCGTATTTCGTAACAGAAGTATCAGTTCTTTTTTAACTTAAACCTTTGTAACAAATATGAATTATAAAGTTGTAATGTAACCACTTTTAAAAAATACGTGACTTTTTATAATAAGAATTTGTCAGACATAAATATAACGTAAACATAAATAAAATAAAATCTTATTTATCTCATGTACAATGGTAGTTTTGTATCAAATTACACATCTGAATACCCATTGCATTCGTTACTATAAACAAAACTTGATGAATAAAAACAATTAATTCTAAAGTTCGGATTATCAAAACCTTAAATCCGGATTGCAATGTATTATCCTTAACAATAAATTGTAGAATCTGCTGTTACCTCAACTGTTAAAAATGTCGGCATTTTACATTTTAACATTTTATTTGTCATCGATGAATACACACACCTTAATAACAGGTTATAATTAAAATTTTGATTATGTTTTAAGTGTCGTAGTGTAATGATGCCATTTAAAGAAAAGTAATTATGCAAATTTTTAGTTATAACCCGTTAGAAGTACAAAATAGAGAAAATGGGATCAATTTAATCGAAAACACGTTAAGCATCATGTTAGCTCTTCTTAAATAAAATCAATTTGTGACTACTGGATCTTTCAAGCTCATTTGCTGTTTATCTTATCAGTTAAATTACAGAGGCCAGCGCGTTATCCTGGATGCATTTTGCATATGCCTGAATAGGCATATTTGCGGTGGTGATTAATTGCAAAGCCGTCATATATTTGAGGATTACACCACATTAATAGTTTTATTCTAATCGAAATATATGTTCATCTTTTACTTCTTTCAAAGATAATTACAAAGTTCGCCACACACATGCAGTTAGAAAAATTAAAAATATATAATCAGCTGCTTGGGAGTTACGGGGCTACGGTGCCAGAGCACTCAGCAAAAACGTTTCTGCTATTAAAAATTGGAGAAGTTTCCCACTTCATTGCCCAGTTCACTGCCTCCATTGCTCACTTAAATGCCGTCATTGCCAAGTTCATTGCCTGAATTGCTGTTCAATGCCGCACTGCCTAATTCTTTGCTGTGATCATTGCCAAAAATTTGAACACCACTGCTGATCGTGAAACATCCCTCGATATATTTATATAAGAATTCCATTACTGTATTTTTTGGAATTTAATTTATAAAAACAAGTCCCAAAAATGATTATTTTTTCTGGGCAATTTTTAATTACATTGCAGGACACCTTTAAAGCACACTTATACGGCCCATATATTGTAAAAATGCCCGTCGAATTTGGTACTTGTTTTTATATGATAGTGCATGGAATCAGCGTGCAATCTGCATCTTTCAGCATGCCAGAAGGTATTGTTCTGGAGAGAGTCATCTGCAAAAGTTCTTGTCAACCTGATGCGAGCTTATCGCCTCTGGAAATTTAGAAATTCTTTTGCATTTTAATTCTAGAAATCGGTGTACTTCATGCATCTGCCGCTTGTAAACATTTAATTAAATAGGATATAAAATTATTAATTAATTAACTCTTAAAATTGAATGCATTTTGATACGTTTTCTGAGTTTTGTATGTAAAACTGTTTTTTATACTACTTTGTGCTAGGGTATGGATGCAGATTTATGCTGGCTAATTTGGGCCAGATAAGTGTGCTCAAAGTAGATGTAATTCAATTGCATAATAAAAAGAAAAAAATAGCAATAACATAAATACAATATTTATAACAAATTTTAATTTTTAAGTTAAAGCTTTTATGCAAAAGCTATTTAAAGAGTTGATAAAGGAATTTAATAATAAAGAAAAATTAAAATAGCATTTATTTATTGTGGTTACACTAACTTTTCTAATTATTATTATCAAAAAAGAATTTGCACTAATTTAATTAATTTTTCAGTGTGAATCTTCAATAGAAGAAATACTAGAGGAAGAGGTGTACAGTGATACCTTTGAATCAATAACTACTGATCTAACTAGTCAACAGCAATCAAGTGTCAACTCAAGCCAAAAAAGTTCAAAAATACCTATCCCTAAAAGAGTAGCAAGCTCGCCACCTTCGTATACAGTTGGAACCAAAACTACAACTTTTTTGCAGACTTTTGGTGCTACATTTACTAAAGTAACTTCTTCAAAGCAGACTAGTACTAAGGTGATTCAAAAAGAGAAAACCACTGAACTCCAAAGTGGTGAAATGACATCTGATTATAATTATTCTTCACTATCTGAAGATGATAAAAAGAAATCTCAAACTATTAAACAAGTTAATGTTGGCACAAGTACCGACATCTTTAAAGGGAAAAAGGAAGTTAAAAAATCTGTATATAAGCAGCAATTACAAAAGCCAACCGAAGCTAATGTTTTGTCATCAGGTTCTGAACCTCCTTCCATAGTACACTCATTTTCTGAGGTATGTATTTATGAATATTCCTTCATGTATGTGTATGTATACAATTTAAAATGTATTTGTATGTATAATTGTATATACTTACATTAGTTATGGGACTTTTGCTGTAAGTGTATAGAAATTAAATGTGACCCTTCTATATAGTCTTCTTACATTAAGTAAATGTAAACAAACTCATTTCGAGCAGACCATCAACGTTTGGAGCGCCCAACTCACTTTACCTTAAACTTAACTTAAACCAAATTCTAATAAATGTTGTTGTTTATTGTTTTAAACTAGAAAAAAATATTAAACTTTTAAAAAAAATTAATTATAACTAAATTAAACTAAAATTAATTAAATTAATTGAATTAAGTAAGGACTAGATTGCAAAAACTTACAAATGGCTTTAAAGCAGTTCAGAATAAACTAATGTATAAAAATTTAGAAAATGTTGATATTCTGCTAAAAAAGAGTTAGTAATGACTTATTACTAACGAAACAGTCTAAAGAAGAACTATGCGAAGCTATTTTTTCTGGTTGAAAAATTTTCTACAGCAAAAACATGACCGGAGCAAATTTTGGAAGTCTTCTTCATCACACTAATCGGAACCGTTGTAATCTAGTACGAGTCTAACCAATTGTTCAGCTGCATCATTTACAACTTGAATAGTTGTTATAAATTCCTTCGCTATTGATGTACGAAGCGTCGGTGATTGGTCAATATTCAAACAGTCAGAAAAGTTTTCTTACAAACAAAATGAGATGGGCGAAGATTTTGTATCTGGTCGTAATCCAAAACTAATACACCATTTACACAAGAATACATTGCCTCATTGGATTCGCTCAATTTGACTTTCATTAGGTTAAGCGCATCAGTGGAAATCGTTTTGTCGAAGAATGTGACTGCAATATTTTGTTCTGTGAGATACTAAGTGGGGCTCAATTGACTTTTTGTGGGAAGAATATCATTTGAATTTCCTGTTTGATCGACATTAGCATTATTACTCTGTCTCTTTTTCCTGTCTAATGGTTGGCAATCTCCTCTAAGATCTTCACTGTCCATGACCCCTTAAAGTTCAATTAGCCACACAATATCATTCATTGAAGCTTGAACAGATAGCGGTGATCTGATAAACTTCTCAACATAAAACTCAATGACAAAACTCAAAAAAATGTATTTTCTCCAGCTTGAGTTGGCTGATATCCGTTATCGGCGAAGAAGATATAGATATAGATAGATGGAGGAGTTCACGCAGAATGGCATCCGGTAACTGTCATATCGCGGCCGTGACCCGTAAACAAACTGCGCATTCCAACAATAAGAAATAACTAATAAAGAAAGTGAGTGTTAAAAGTGGTAAAGTGAATATTGCTAAACAAAAGGACATAATAAATATAAACTGTAAGTACGAAAGAAGGAATTATAAAGACAATAAAATCGTAGATTAAAGAAGCCATTAAAAGTGTCAAAATACGTCATAAATACATCATAACCACGCCTGTAAATGTCATGAAATAAAGTAATATAATTGGTCCATTTAAATAGCTAATAAATAAAGAAACCCACACACGTAGCCAACTAATGGGGTATATAGACGATCATATACGCAAACAATATTAAAGTTAAATAAAATAAAATGGAGATGAGTGAGGAAATGATCGAATTAATACAAAACGTGCAAACCGAAAAATTAAGAACCCATATGGATATACAAAATGAATTACAGGAAAATCAAAAGACCCTACAAAGAAATATAGAAGAATTAAAGGATTTAAAGGACAAGATTAAAAGAAGGGATGAAGAAATCGATAAGGAAAGAAAATGTCTTTACAAAAGATTGGGAAAATTAACAGAACAAACGATAAAACATAAAGAATACAAAAAACACAAAGAATATACCAAAATAACGTATTCTAAGGAAGAAATATTAAGTATACAAAACAAAACAGACAGTAATAAAGAAAATTATAAATGGATGAAAATAACGAAAGAGCTAAAAATGAAGTCAAGCAAAGGAAACCAAAAAGAAGAGACTCGTAAGCATAAAGACGAACGCAACAAAATAAAAGAAAATAATAAAAAGAAAATGCACCTAGCAACATGGAACCTACAAGGAGTCAATGCATCAGGAGCCATAAAAAATTTAGTTGAAGAAGCAAAGAAATACAACATCCAAATAATGACGTTACAGGAAACGAATATTAAAGGGAAATCCGACAATGTGAACAGTGATTATGTTTTCATTAACTATGGTGGAAGTGAAAATAGATTAGGAACTGGGTTCTTAATACAAAAACAAATGGTCGAAAAAATTATAGACATAAAAGGGATAAACGAGAGGCTAAATTACATAAGAATAATAGGAAAGCAAAGAAAAATGAGTATAATCAATATACATGCGCCGATTGAAGAAAGCCCTGAAAACCAAAAAGAAGAATTTTATGAAGAACTGGAAAAAATCTATGACAGCTGCCCAAAATTTGATGTGAAGATAGTAATCGGCGATATCAATGCCAAACTGGGGAAAGAAGAAATATATAAAGGTATAATTGGTAAACATAGTAAGCACAACAAGACAAATGACAACGGAGAAAGGCTTATAAACTTCGCCGCAACAAAAAACTTACAGATAAAAGCCACCTACCTACAACATAAAGAAATACATAAAGGGACATGGCTCAGCCCCAATGGCCACACTGTAAATCAAATTGATCATTTATTAATAGAAAGAAAACATACAAAAAATGTGACAGATGTAAGAAGCCAAAGAGGTGCCGATATAAGCAGCGACCACATAATGGAAAGGATTACTTTAAAAGAAGAAATAACGACAGTTGAAAGTTTTTGGAAAAAGAATACGAAATTAAATATAGAATCCCTAAAATTTGAAGATATTAAAAATAAATATAAAAGAGCTATTGGGAAAGAGTTAGAATCATCACGCGAGGAATCAAACATAAATGAAGAATGGAACAAAATAAGTAAAATAATAAAAGGAAGTGCAGAAAGAACAATAAGGAGTGTAAAGGAAAGAAAAAATGAATGGTTTGACGAAGAATGTAAAAAAGCGATAAAAGAGAGAAGGAAAGCCAAACTGGAGTATCTAGAGTTAAATAATGAGGAGAACAAGAACAAATATCAAGAGACCAGAAGAGAAACAAAGAAGAAAATCAGAAATAAGAAGAGGCAACATGAGAATGAACAAATAGAAACAATGGAAGAAAACTTGAAACAAAATAAGCTAAAGTGGTTCTATGCAAAGATGAGAGAAATAAAAAAGAAGAGATACCAACCAATATTTATGGAAAAAGAGGGAAAGAAAATAGGAAATACACAAAAAATTAAAGAAATATGGGTTGAATACTTCGAAAATATGTTCAAAAGTGAAATACAATGGAGAGAAACTGATATGCAAAGAGGCGAAGATGAACAGGATGAAACCACAAAAGCACCTACCCAAGAAGAAGTAAGAAAAATAATAACAGAACTAAAAGATAATAAAGCAGCTGGAGGAGACGGAATCCACAACGAATTTATAAAATACGCGGGACAAGAATTAGCAGATAAAATTTATAAATTAATAGCAAAGATTTGGGAGAAGGAAGAAATACCTGAAAGAAAGAACAAAGAATGGAAGGAATCAATAATTATTCCAATATTTAAAAAAAGAAAACCTGAAAAATGTGAAAATTATAGACCAATAAGTCTACAAAATGTAGCTTACAAAATACTAGCCAAATTAATTGATCAGAGATTAAAAACATTTACAGATTCAAAGTTGGGCGAATACCAATGTGGATTCCGATCGAACAGATCAACAATTGACCACATATTTAACATCAAACGAATACAAGAAAAAAGCTGGAAAAAAAATATTAAGTTATATGCATTCTTCATAGACTTTCGTCAAGCTTTTGACAAAATAAATAGAACCAAAATAATAGAAAATTTAAAACAATTCAACTGCCCTAACAAACTACAAGGATTAATAGAACTAACACTGAAGGAAACCGTAAGTAAAGTGAGAGTAAAAAACGAAGAAACAAGACAATTTATAACCAATACGGGACTAAAACAATGGGACCCTATGTCAAACACATTATTCAACTTAATATTAGAATCAATAATTAGGAAAAGCAATATCAGAAGTAACGGTAATATACTTAATGGGCCCCATCAATGCTTGGCATTTGCAGATGATGTCCTAATCCTAACAAGAACCAAACACGCACTACAAGAAATCATAACAACAATAACCAAGAATGCACAAGAAGTAGGACTAAAGTTAAATGACAAAAAATCACAATACATAATAATGGGCGAGACAAAGGAAAACGAACCAATTTACATCCGTATAAGAGATAAAGAGGCTAAAATAAATCCAGTGGAAAGAGTAACATACTTAGGAACAGAAATAACATCAGATGGCAAAATAAGCAGTGAAATTAAAAGGAGGTTAATGTTAGGCTCCAAGTGCGTGGGTGTATATAAAAAATTGTTAACGTCAAAAGTGCTTTTAAAAGTGCTAAAACCAAAATATATAAAACGATAATAAGACCAGTAGTAGTCTATATGCAAGTGAGTGCTGGGTGATGACAAAACAAGAAGAGAATAAAATCAAACCATGGGAAAGGAAAATTTTAAGATTAATATATGGAGGAATAAAAGAAAACAACATATGGAGAAGACGCACGAATAAGGAATTAGAAGATTTATACCAAGATACGACAATACTGAACAAAATAGGATAAGATGGATAGGTCACCTAACCAGACTGCCAGACACAAGACTAACCAAACAATCACTTAAAATGGAACCAGAAGGAAGAAACAGGCGAGGAAGACACAGAATGAACTGGAAAAAAGAAGTAGAACAAGATCTAACAAAATTAGAAGTTTATAATTGGGAAGACAAAGCGAGAGATAGGAAAACATGGAAGAAAGTAGTTGAAAAAGCCAAGGGCCTATAAGGCCTGTAGCGCTGATGTATATATATAGATAGATAGATTTAGTTGGTAAATGACTTTTCCTATCCACCTAGTTAAACTAATTGTGGTGCCGGGCTTAGCCACATAAGCGCCCAGTTTGTGTTCGCCCAAGAAACAACGATAATTTGATTAATTCTTTGTAATCTTGGTGAGTAAAATCACCTTCCAGCAAATGGTTTAAAATTTCGCCTTTCTCTTTAGAGAAAGAAAGAACTGATTCTGCCTATTCTTCGTCTTCAATTGCTGATACTGGCCGAGGTTGATCCGGTGTCAAAATTTTACAAATTTTTTCAAACGCTTTTGTATTATCAAATTTCGGTAAAGATTTGCCAAAAAGTTTCTCATAAACTGCACCTATTACTCGCTCGCAAGTCTGCATGAAAACTTCAGTAACGATCATTTAAATTGTTTTTCAAGTAAAACGCCAACGCCACCAATCTGACCAGTGTTTGTAGCAACGGTATTGTAACAGGTGCCTGCTATTTTGTCTTTTAAATTCCAAAAAGCAATAGGTTCCAAAATGTGCTTTACTTGTTCCAGTCCACTTGATTCAGTCAGTTTTGGAATTGAAAGAACTTGTTCATAATTGGGCGTTATGTGCATAATAACAAGTTGTTCGATAGACGTTGCGTTATGTAATTCCAACTCAATGTTGTGCATTTGCTTGCCATCAATATGAAGAAGTAAGCTACAAAATTTTTGAATTTCTTGCCTAATCACAGTAACTGCATCTTTTCTAAACTTTTTCCTACCAATACAAACGAACTTTCTTGAAGCTGCAACGCCTACAAAGATAAAAACAAAAAGTTTAGTTAATAATAGTATTTCCATTAAACAATTTATTGCAATTTTTGTTGCAGCATTATTTGGTATTTTGAATGTGTCAAAAACGAAGTGGTGTTCTGCTTCCAAACTTAGCCTCTTTTTTACTGCTTGGACAGGAGGACTGTTATCTTTATCGTCAGGTTCTACTTCTGTTTCTGAAGGTGATTCTTCTGGCTGACCAGATTCATCAGGATCCAACATTTCTGGCTCTTTTAGCTGTTGAAAATGTTCGACTTGCTCGGTATTCATTGGCATCTTGAGACGTAGATGGAAAAACTAACTAAAGTTAATTAAAATATTTATTCTCAAATTGCAAAAGGTTTTTAAACATTTTTCTATTTAAACTTGCATACCTTCAACTTTGTGTATCAGAAATAAATCGTCCAGAACATGATCGTGTTCTATTGCATTTAGATTTGTGATCCTTGCATGGCTGTTTGGTCTATCTGAAGCATCAACACATACAATTGTTTCATCTGAAGCATTAACAGACATTATTGGTTCGTCTGATTTAGTAGAAAGGGAGAGCTCACTTCCGAATATTTCGACTCTGGATTCTTGTTCAGTTGTGTTCCAACATTGTCACTTGAATTTCCTTTTTTAGTCAATGCTAATTGAGCATTCAGTGCCTGTTTTTCATTATGAGATTTTGATCTAGAAACAACTTGATTCATCGCAGTTGATCTTACTCGAGACAGGCGTTTGTTTCTTATTTTGACAACTTTATCTACAAAGTCGATTTCGTCTTCTGAACTAGAATCAGACATATCGGATTTTTCGGTTACTCCATTGACATCATCGTCTTGTTAGCCTTATTTTTTCCAATTTTCCATTCTTTGCTTCATAAGCAACTTGAACAGCTTCTTTTCTCTTCTGGGCTGCTTCTCTGACTGCCATCCTGTTATCATTTGGGCTAGATAGTTGGTTGGTAATCACCCAATCATCAATTTCACTTGGTTCAAGCAAAGGTTCAAATGTCATGAAAAATCGCTTCCAGATCGATTACAAGCACTCCACTCTCAGACTGCCGGCTAACTGCTTTCTCTGCGCGAAATGTTACTCTGAATCATCCCATTTAAAACTAAGGATAGTGATTTGAGAGTGGATCCGTAACCGCTTTGCCACTGCTTTGCTACCACAAGTTTGAATCAACCTTTAGGAGTCCCAGGATAAACTGCCTGACAAGGATTGTTGACACATGAATCTAAGCTGTTCTCGTTTCTTTTAAGAAAGTACACAAATTCCCAGCAGATGCAAGTGTATATATTCCCTTGATATATTTGCATCTCTAATCTTTGTATGAATATCTCTGCTACTGAACAAAGGTGCATGACCCTTATGACTAAACATATTCTGATAAAAATATTATTGTAAAAAGTTGTTTATTTAACTAATGTGAGGCACTAAATCAATCAAACACGAGTAAGTAAGGACTGTATCGAAAAGAAAGTTGACACCTTCAGACTCATATACCTTTTGTAATTATGCAATACGTTTAATAATTTTATAATAAAATAACACTTTAATATCTAGAAAATTTAATAATTTACAGAAATATAAAAAATTATTATTATTTTGCCAGTTACCTGACTTAGGTTACGTATTAAGTTTTGGACGACTTCCTTTGTGACTGCTTTGGCGGCCTTATTCAATTTTTTTTAAAATCTTCTAGGCTAGCTGCAGCTTCATCGTTTTTCTGAAGATGTCGTTTAATAATAGACCAATATCTTCAATAGAATGCGCTTCAGGGTAGTTTGGGGGATTAGGCTTTTTCTCGTCAGAATTGACTTTATGCTGTTTACACCATTCCCTAGTGGCCGCTGCATAATGACATGCATCTAGGTCTGACCAAAATAAAGTAGGCACTGTATGTAATCATTGGCGACAGTCTTTCTGAAAACATTCTTTTCGGTATAAATCTGCATTCAAATTTTCTTGTGTAAATAAGGGACTAGATTTCATGCCGCATTTCATATGGCTTGCCATACTAGACCTTTTTCCCATGTTTTTCCATAAAAATTGACTTGTCCTTTTTGCTCACATATGAATTTTTCTTAATAGTGTAAAATTGGGGCATTGGCAATGTTTTATAATCAAATTTGTAGTAAGTCTTATCGTCCATTATAACACACTGGTTTTTCCTTGTTAAGACGTTGTCGTACAGGTTTCTTGTCTGTTTTCTTACATCTACAGATTGTTGTTCGTTCCTTTCAGATTTTTTTGTTTTTTATAAGATTTGAAATATTATACTTTTTCTTTATTCGCTGAATCTTTCCTATTGATGTTACTGCTTTTTTCGCAGTGTCGCATACTGACAACATTGATTTACGTTTAAAAATCTTGATTTACGTTTAAAAATCTTCAACACCTAACTATCTCATCCTGGATTAGAGGATCCATTTTTAGGACCAGATTTCGGCAGCTTTTCAAACTACAAGCCTTGCCAAACTTTTTAATATATTAATGACACTTTCATGGCCAATATTGCGCAAAATTGCTTTTCTTTCATTTATATTAATTCGTGTCATTGCTGTATATTGTACACAAACTTGATTTTTTTTTTCATATGAAGCGATTGTCGATATACAAATAAACAAATTATTATCGAAATTATTTTAAAAATATTCCACAGCTTGATTTTGCGATTGTTTAAAAATGTCAACTTTCTTTTCGATACAGTCCTTATAAATTGGACATGCAGCTGCAAGCAAATAAAACTACAATCGCTTCTTCACTTTCTGAAAACTTTTTGCAAATTGAACAAACCCATCAAGAAACGACATTTTGTGATGCCTATTACAAACCAATTTAATGATAAATGCCTTGCTCCCTGATAATCATTCACAGACCGAGAAATATAGTATTTTACGGCTGAGATAGCTCTTTCATTTTCTGACAACTTTTTCAAATTGAACAGACCTAACAGGAAATGATATCTTATGGTGCATATGTACAAATCAATTCAATAACAAATGTCTTTAAGGTTGCCACATATATCCTAGGTGTTTGCTGGATACTACTAAAAAAATTAAACTCCTGAAACAAATTTTTGTTAGAAACTAAATATACTTAAACTTCTTGTAAGCTGCAAAGAAATAGCTTGTCTAAAAACGGTTTATCTACCAAACATGTTACATTTTAATTAAAATACTGACACTTTTTGTATTAATCGGTGGTATACTAACCACTTATAATACATACTTATATTTCATTACAATTACTGACCATATAATTAAATTACTCTTTAAAAATGTTGACCCAATAAATTTAAATTTGGTTCCTAGTTTGAACCATTGCACATTCAATGCTCTTATCACACTACAGCAAGTAGGTAGTACATATAGCCCAGTCATTTTAAATAAAATAAGGGTCAAACCTTAGACTAATTGATATAAACCTGATTTCTTGCACATTGATAGTATTCGACCTCTAGAACAACATATCAATATATGCCCTCGTACATCCAAGTGGTTCCCCGATTTTATAACATCACAAGATCCAGTTAACATCTAAACACTTATGGGTCATGTTCAGATTGAGGGCAAATTGCAGTCTTCTAGACCTAAAAACATTAAATAAAGAGAAAATCTCAGAAATGTTGTAATTTTAAATAAAAACATTGTGACTCTGTAGCAAGTTACATGCAAAAAAATAATATGTTGAAAATACAATTTGAAAATAATTTTAAATCGTCCAAATCATCAGTCCGGTAACTGTCTACACCTTACTTTGTTATACTTAAGAATGCATTATAAAAACCTGGGAGAAATTTTAACCTGTAAAACAATCTTGATTATATTTTTAGTATCCATGGTTTTGTTCTTGATCAGATTTAGAATTGGTAAAACTTGGATTAATATAGTATATTCCGCGAAAATGATGTGTCTCAGCTTTAAATGAATGTCTGTATGGGTTTTGAATTTGCCGCTAATCTCATCGAAAACGTGAGAAATAACTGCACCGTGTTTGAAATAAGTGGGATTGCCAGGGGAAATTGTGTACATATGATGAATGCTGATTTCTGGCGCCGTTTCAGAATTTATTCTTGAAAAATAGGAAAGTAATACAGCGTACATTAATTAGGGAACGGTTCGGTAACGTTCATAACTTCGTTGCTTCAATACTTACCTATCTGAAGTAAAAAAGTGAAAAGATAACATTGAAGTTCAAACACAACCTAACATTTCTTGGTCATTAGGACATCAGTTAAGGTCGTAAATGAATAATACTCAACGAATACTCAGTCTGGTAACGATCAGTTCGGTAACGTTTCCTTATATGATTTAATGTTACCGTACTGATTACGTCTTGTAGTAGCGTAACAACAAATTAAACAGGTAACATATTCTGGAGGAGTGATGTTTGGACGAAAATTGTAATGTTTCATACATGCCCTGTAAGTCAAACGTATCTTCATTATTACAGAATTTGTAGTATTGATATAGACGTTCATAATAAATCGATGGCAATTAAACCAAAAGCAGCTCCCGCAAAAATCGTCCGATGAAGATGACACTCCACTTCCGAGTAGTTGGCATTCTACTCCGCCTGGAAATGATATGCATGACACAAACGCACCATCCTGTTCATGCCAAAATAAAGATGAAGATCTAGTTTGTTACAAAGAATCTGGCATTGCTCTCGGAACTTACGTACTAGTTAGATACATCAATAATGTATCAAAAAAGTTAATTCACTGCCAATTCATCGACATTTACCAAAGCGCAATGGACAATCATGAGATTCAAGTTATGATTATGAAAAATGCTTCCAAGTACAAAGCATTATTTTTTGTTAATGAACAAGATATTTCAGAATTTATTGATTTATTTATTTATAGCATCTTATTGTTATAAGCCAGCAATGCTAGGTTGGCATTGTCAAAAACGGTAATTACAAAACTTATAATTTATAATAAGACATGTTTCTTCCTAGTTTTTGGTTAAAATTTACATTTTATATTTCATAATTTGTCTACATTCACATTTCAATTACACATTCAATTTGTAGATTCGTCAAAAGAATAATAGGGATTGCCCTTTTGTGTTTGATATATTATAATTTCTTGGCCAATGACATTATTTAAATAGCTTAATCTTCTTTGATCTTTTAATAAATATTGCATTATTATATGGTTTTTGATGAGAAGCGCCAACACACGCTCAACACTTTAATGGTCGCCTCAAATGGGCAACGCTTCTTTTCGTTACACCATCGCATTGTAATAAGCAATCGTTTTATTTTATGAAATTATAACTCTATTATTATTATAATGCCTATGCCTATTAATTCTATTGTAAATATTATGTTTTATCACACTGATTTCAAAGGCTAGCATCGACACACAGTAATTTTGGTAATAATAGCGTCATATCGGTAACGTTACATAAGTTCGGAAACACTACTAAAATCATCAATTTTTGCAATAATATTTTAATTACAAAAAAACAAAAGCAATGGAAGCATTTATTTCATTGTTATTCATAATTGGAAACGTAAGCACTGTTAAAAAAGAGGGTTTAGAAACATTACGAAGAATAAGTTTTAAATACATGTAACTTATAACAGAAACATTTACTAAATTTATATAAAGATTAAAGTACCAGGGGCGGCTCTTGACCATTTTCTCTGAGTAGGCAGAATTAGAAATGTACAATTAATGATATAATCATCAAAATTGCAATTCGCAAAAAATTAAATACCACTATGGTGTTAAAAACTACTAACAGCAAGATAAAAACAGTATTTTCCAAAAAATAATTATGTATTATATCCATCAAGAAATAAAAAAATGCTGAAAAAAAGACGTAGTACCAATAAGCAAAATAAACAATACATCTCATAACAAATAAAGCAAAAGTGAGCAAGCTGCAACGCCAGAACCAACTTAAAACCATGAGCACGAGAAAATACTTTTTTGCTAAAAGGAAGGAAGCTGTGTGTGTCATAGATCTTTTTCTACATTTTGATGATCTATCTGAATATGAAATAAAAATTTTAAAATTCCAAAAATCCACTCGGACGGATTAACGGACACGCAAATGAGACTTCTAGATTTCAGTAACGAACTTTAAAATAAGTATGTTAAAAATTAATCTGTATTTTTAATGGAGCGCTCCAGCAGACATAATAACGGCGACAGTACATAGAACTGAATCTTGGACGGAGCTTATCTTCAACCCAGGCATGCCGGGTCTGTGCAAATTGCCGCTGCAATCCATCTTCAATAATAAAATAATTTAATTGTTTAATAGTTTTTAATAACACATGAATTTTAAAGATTATGAAAAATTTCTAACTAAATGTAAGTAATTCTTATTTTATTAGAAATTATTTAAGAAAAGAAACTAATAAAGATAATATTGAATAAACGTTATGTTGAATATTGACTTACGAGTATATTTCTTTTAATTTATCGTTATTATATAGCATTAGATGTATTCTTTTTTAAAGAATATACATAATTAGGTCGCATTTTCTTTGTTTTATTAACTGTAAACTACCATTATTTTCTATCGTAAAGAAAATAAATCTAATGTTTTTCTCAACACATTAAAACTGTAAAAACCGAATTATAACCAGATACTTTGAATGATTCTAAAATATTTTTATTCCAAGTAATACATAGTTTATAGTAATTATGTTATAAGAATATAAGATTATAAAAGCGTAAATTTGTAAAAAGAAACATAGGATGACACGAGAACGTAAATATAGGAGAAATAACATCAGTATTTCTAACCCAGGCTAGCCGGGTCTAGCGCGGGAGAAAGCGTCTACTAATATCGCTGAACTCGTGACTACCACAGGCGCTTTCAGCGTGTCAAACTAGGCTAGCCTGACCTGCGTCAGTGATACGTACGGTCACTTGCATCTATCTCGAACAAGCAATCTCGGCGGAATGTTTAATAAAGTCGGCTGAGTATAAAGAAAATAAGTAAATAAAATAAAGACAATAACTTTTCTATTTTGGTTTACTATTAAAAAAATTACAAAGTTTTTTGAAGAAATTTGATAGTATTTTTGATTTACTTGCACTCAATTTTCCCAGGGTAGGCACTGCCTAACCTGCCTATCTGGACGAGCCGCCACTGTAAAGTACACAAGGCCAAAGTCAGTTACCAAACCAAAACACAAAAGGACCATTTATCACGTTGTAGGTGAAGAGCAGCCATCAGCAGACCATTGATTAGATCTTTAGATTGCAATTTTGATATTAAAGTGCACTGTCTGTTTTACGGTAAAGAAGCGTCTGCTGAAAAGGAAAAGAAAAAACACCAACACATAAACACCTGCAACATATAGTGCACGATATGACAAATATTCCTTTTTTCATTTGATTTATCAATTCTGTTGGCTTAGTTGCGGCAGAGGCTAAATATCATAGTAACTGTTATGTAGTAATTTCAACCGTCTGATCCAAATGTCTTGATCTGACTGATCAAAAGAAGCCAAAGGGTAGACGTGAAGATATTAAGCAGGCACAGGCATTTAACATATTGTGTAAATACCTGGAGGAATACGATGAGTGCCAATTTAACCTATCAGAGTTGGAAACGTACTTGGTGGACGCTTGTAAACAATTAGACTGCAAACCGTATATTGGTCAACATATAAGAAATAAACTTATGTCAATATATGGTAGATCTATTGAAACAGTTAAGCTCCCAGGAAAGAATACTGTGATTAATATGAAATGAACAACCGAAAAAGTATTGTACTACAATTGGTATCATGAGCGTAAGAGTTTTGACTTAAAAGAAAGACGGCTCATAGTGGAAAAAGCAGCTGAGATCATACGAGAAGATATTCCTACTAAAATTAGTGATGGGGTCTCGACACTACCCGCGTGTCGTGACACTTGAGAGTCGAAGCAATATGACATCAGAAGTGTCGACTCTTCATGATACTTTAACGACACTTCGCCTTTACATCATGCATGCGCTAGTGTAAATGTAATCCAATTGAAACAAGAAGCAGTCAAGATTCATAGCTACATAAATCATAAGCAAACTATGGATTAAAAAACAATTATATGAGTAAATTCTGTTAATGTTATATATTTATGCATTAAGTACATTAAAAGACATTAAATTATTTTTAAAAGCAAATACATATTATGAAACAGAAATTTAAAAGAAAAGAAACAAATTCTATAAATAACTTGTAATGAATAGACTTAATTCGTTGGATTTATTATAAAAACTATTTAAAAATGTAATTTCGCTGACAACGCTGGTCTTTAGCGAACGTGTTTTTGTTAAGATTGAAGATGATACATACTTTTATTTTGGGTTTTCAGCAAAATAAATTCAATTAATTAAAATTAATGAACATTGTATTTATTTACACGTGTTTCGACAGTAGTCTTTCTTAAAAATACATTATATAAGAATAAAGGTATAAATATAAGAAGCTGAAATAATAATTAGGTACATGAGGAACTTATTCAACTTCAATTATTGATTTTAATTTATTTTGCTGAAAACCCAAGATAAAATTATCACCGTCAATATTATACTAATACAGAAGAAAAAAATCCACAACAAAATATTTTTATATGTACGTCTCATTCAATGATTGTTGGCCAGTTCAACATATCTGCCTTTAATTTCTTTGTAAGAATGATCAAGCAACTTTGAATTACACTCTAATAAGAGCGATACTGTTCGACACTAAGAGTCGTGACACTTCAAGTGTCACGACACTCGATATCCAAGTTCCCATCACTAACTAAAATATATGAAACTAAAGTATCCACGTAAACAGGATATCTCCTCTGCCACTATTCCTATTCCTCCAGCACCTGACTCGATTCTTATTCTACTGTAATGCAAATGTAAAACAGACTGTAGAGCACACTCCACCTGCAGGCAGTCGGGGAAAGCTTGCACCCGTATATGCGCCCACTGCAGGGGAATGGATTAATTTAACATTCCTGACATTCAGGAGGAACGGAATGTTGAAGACATGTTGATAATATAACGGAATAAAAAATAGAGCCGTATGATATGGTAAGACATAAATCTATCAAAATGTATGTGCTAATATGTGTACATACATTAAAAATAAAGCTTTTTTAGTTCAGGAGTTACAATGAGGATGGATGGAATGGATGGATGGAAAACACAATCCTCAACACATTTTATGAGATATCTTTAAAAATAGTATTTTTCGAGAATTATAGTAGGTGTTAACCGGAAACCGCCATCTTGTGACTTCATGAAATAAAGGAAGCGCTGTATGAGACGTATTTTGATATGTTGTTGTAGGTGTTGAATACTATCGCTGTGCGAAAAAATCTTATATCAATCAATCTTATAATCAAATCAAAAAGTTTTATATCAATTAGTTAGTCTAAGGTTAAAAAGGTTAAAATGACTGGGCTAATACATATTATGGCTAAAGTAAGGCCACAGCAAAGTGGCAGGTCACTTCGGTGGG
This sequence comes from Agrypnus murinus, assembly GCA_929113105.1. Lineage (NCBI taxonomy): Eukaryota > Metazoa > Arthropoda > Insecta > Coleoptera > Elateridae > Agrypnus > Agrypnus murinus. The sequence goes on along the minus strand of OV816023.1, from coordinate 32,130,245 downwards.
ACTTAAACAAGTTGTTCACTGTATGTACATAGTTTCCGTTTCACTCATGGTATAAAGACTGTGAGATTTTTCAGAGCTAACTTTTATTATTATCCACTATTGTTAGAAATTATTTTATCTAATGCTGAATGTTTAATTCTTCTGTAATTACATGTGTTATAGGAAATGGAAACACTTAGTGAAGTATCAACGATAGAAAGTAGTGGAGAATTATCGCACATTTACAAGTTGACAATGCAGATAACCAATCTCCATTGGACCAGACCACTTCACAACAACAAAGTGTATGTCAGGTAAGCAATTTTATTATAAATTGAAATGTAGTTATTAAGTGATCTTTATCTTGTGAATGTTACCAAGTGAGTTTTTTACGCATTTATTACAGATCCATATAAATAGAATTTCTTGCAACTAAGGTTGAAGTTTAAAGAGATAAATTATGAGATTTCTGCCTTCAATCTCAGTTTGTAAGGAATGTAATAAGTTTTTTCGAGTATTTATTGTGCTCTTCCATACTCCATAGTTTATTACAAGCTTAGTTCGGCATCAATTTTTCCATAAATGGCCAAGCTGGACGCAACATGTCACCTTTTTCCCATTTACAAGCAGGCGTTTTTTAACCCCGTGGTAACTAAATTACCACTTCCCCTTAATATCGAAGACGATCGACGACACAAACTAGGTTGGAAGGTATCAAATCGTGTGAGATATATCTGAAGCACATTCAAAGCTTCGTAATATAAGTAAGAACGGGCTTTTAAATAAAGATGAATGTAAGATAGTATTGTTTTTGTATGGCGTTAATAGTTTTCTTTCTGGTAAACCATTATTGAAATAAATCAAATTCAATTTTTTGCCTTAACTTATAACTCAGGGGGTAAGTTAAAATTTATATCTAATTGAAGCCAAAAATCTGATGTCATTTTTATAAAAAAAATTATATCTTAATCTGGTAAAGAAATGAATTTTCTATATTTTTACGTTGCTATGAACTTTTTTAAGAAGAGTATCACGTTTCCATTAATTTGATTCCTTAAACTCAATTATAATGCCCACCGGGACCTGGACACAAACTCAAAATCTAAACAACCCATCAGATGGCTCTCTATACCCGACAACTTTTATATTAAACATTTTTTTCTAAAATATATCGCCTTTGAGGCGTTTTGAATCCTGGTCTTTTCTGTATCCATATAACAATTTCACTGTGCCTCCCTTCAATACTTCCTACCTCTATCTACACACTGCTTTATACGAATTTTCCATTTTTCAAAGCAGCACTGGATCTTCTGTCAAGGTCATCCTTTTCAGCTTTACCTCCTCGACGGACTGAAAATGAGTTCACTTCAATGTGCTTTTTAATTTTAGGAAGAGGTAAAAGTTGCAGAATGTTAAATCTAGTGAATAGGGTAGTGGTTGCAGCAGTGCTTGATGGAAATGGAGGAATAGGCTGATGCATGATCTTAATATAGCTAATCCATGTATTGTTCTTTTAGGAATGTGGCCTTTCTTTATCATTTGTTCTCTGAGCTTGGTGGTTTTAACAATCAACAAATTACCACGCTGCTTTGATTTTCACACTCACAGTAAGATTCAGGCAAAACAACTTGTTACTGTCCACTTAAAACAAAGTATGCACACAAGGCTCACTTGTTTCTTACTGTATACAGTCCAGTAATAATAATAAATCGCGTTTATTGGCCAGTTACAAGGCCAGTGTACCAGCTCTTGAATGTCATCCTCGTTCACTTCTAGTTCCTGTTCATGAGCAAGCCCTTCAAGAACGCATTCAGGCCACAGGATTTTCAAGCAGAATTTAGGGTTCTCTTAGTGACCCCATCCCATGCTTTATCGATCATTTTGAGGCAGTTCACAATGTGAAAATAATTTTTCCAAAACTCTCGCCGGTTTTGGTTTGTTGTTTCCGTCACCTCGAAGCATCGCTGAAATAGTGCTTTGGTGTAAAGCTTTTTAAAGTTTGAAATAACCTGCTGGTCGATGGACTGGAGTAGTGATGTGGTGGGAGGAAGGAACTTGATCTTAATGAACCCGAATCCCTCCAGTAACTCGTCCTCAAGGCCAGGAGGATGAGCAGGGGCATTATCCATAATCAGCAAGGCTTTGAGTGGCAGATTCTTTTCTAAAAGGTGTTTCTTCACTGCAGGGCCGAAGACCTCATTGATCCACTCAACGAACAAGATACGAGTGACCCAAGCCTTGCTGTTGGACCTCCACATAACGCTTGACTGGCTTTTCTGCATCTTGCATTTCTTGAAGGCTCATGAATTCTCGGAATGGGCATGGCATTATCTTCTGCTGTAATGTAAGTTCTCTTTGGTATCTTTTTCCAAAAAAGTTCCATTTCATCGCAGTTAAAAACTTGTTGTGGAAGGTAATACTCAGAAACTATGAGCTTCTAGAACTCGACAACGAACTCTTCAGCTGTCTTAGCGTCCGAACTCGCAGCCTTTCTATGCCGTACAACACTATGGATGCCACTTCTTTTCTTAAAGTTATCAAACCATCCCCTGCTCGCCTTGAAGTCTTCTTTGTTTTCTGTCGACGTACTTGGCAGTTTACTTACGAGGTTGGCATACAAGGCCATAGCCTTCTTGCAGATAATATTCTCGGTTACAGTATATACAGTATTGCAATTGCATACGTTTATCCACACATGAAGCAACTTTTCTACATCTTCCAGAAGACGTGGTCGTTGCTTTGATAACCTGGTGACTCCTTTTGCTGCATCTAGTCCCCTTATTTCTTCTTTATTTTTCAATATTGTGCAAATCGTCGATGTAGATTCGTTATAAAATCTTTTGATGTTAACTATTCACGTACCTCTTTCGTACTTATTGATGATTTCTTTCTTAACTTCCACCATAATCATTACCTTCTTAGCACCGTCTTTTTTAACCAGTTTCTTTTTCTTCATGGGTTCCATTATTTCAGTGCAGTTAGTCACTACACTTGGACACAAAATTTAAAAATGCTTTACACACCCACATGTGTTCAAATTCAAACAGAGAGAAGTTTAACAATTCTGGTTCACAGAAATCATGAGAGCGAAAATGCATCCTGGATCACGCTCTTGCTTCTGTAATTTAACTGTTAAGAGAAACAGCAGATGAGCTTGAAAGATCTAGTAGTCACAAATTGATTATATTTAAGAAGAGCTAACATGATGCTTAAGGTGCATTCAATTACATTGATTTCATTTTCCCTATTTTGTACTTCTAACGGGTTATAACTAAAAATTTGCATACTAATTACTTTTCTTTAAATGGCATTATTACACTATGACACTTAAAGCATAATCAAATTTTTAATTATAACCTGTTGTGGGTGTATGTATTCATCAGTGGTAAATAAAATCTTAAAATCTAAAATCTGCTGACATTTTTAAGTCGACGTAACATCAGATGCTTGTTATACTCTTATCATATATGTTTACACAGATGTTGATGACGCGTTGACCCAGATTCTTCAATTTATTGTTAACGATAATAACAGTTGTGATGACGCGATGCTCGGCAGACATATTAAAAATTTTAGTCGTACTGCAAGACACCGCTCATTTATCAAGGTAAAATTTATTAAAACTTTTTGCTCATTTTGTAAAACACTCGCAAACCAGGTTACTCGCAATCCAAGGTTTTACTGTAGTTATAGGGAGTACCCACTGAGTGCCCACTTAGCTCAGCTAAGAGATGTAGAAGACTTCGATGTAAGTAGAGTATGTGTGAACAAATTCAACTGGTACTTTCAACGATTTTCCATATTTAACCACCCTAATTCCTTAATTTTATCTGAAATATGATCATGACGTAACTTAAATATAAAACAGCATTTTATAACAGAATTTTTTGAATACAATATTTATCACTCACAACACGATAGGGACCATAAACAAGATTACAATAATTAAAGTAACATAAAACTAAAGATTCACCTTTGACTAAAAGTTAAAATATTTCTGTTTGTATACTATAACTTCAGAGATTAATAAGCTTTTTGAAGTGATTTACTAACATGTTTAAACCGTCAATTACTATCAAAGATTAAACCTAAGTACATTGCAGAATCAATAATTGGTAATTGTTGATTACTTATACATATGTTATAATCACTTTTGACGGCTATAATTTGATTTTTATTTCTAAAAAATAATAAATGTGATTTGCTGCTATTAAGTTATGCTCTGAAGACAGTTGTTGAATTGTATTAAGATCACTGTTGATTTCTTCGTAGACTCGAGTTCTGTTGTTAAAATTAAAGGATTTAAGAATTTGTCTCATCAGCATATATGCTTGAATTTACAAAAATTAAGAACTTCAAAATATCCATAGTGTAAATAATAAACAGGGGGGTTCTAAAATTGAGCCTTGTGGCACACCGAAAGTGATAGAAAAAGTAGTATAAGATTTTTTCAAATATTTTGGAAATGCAGTTAATTTATCGATAAACAGGCTACAACACTTTAGCAACACAAGAGAGATATCTCCAAGTGCATTAGATATTTTATGAACTTCTGCCGCTGTAGTTAAAGAGAACTTGAAAGTTTGCAATATAACATTTTGATTATTTAAATAATATTGAATCTTAGTATGTAGATTGTACAAATGAACTAAAATAATTTCCAATTGAATTTGGATCATATAAATTATTAGGTATTTCAGGACTATTATTAAATCTTAACATTAAGATCGGTCAAAGCAGTCCATAATTTGCAAATGTCTTTGTTTTGCATAACAGTAGTAAGATATGCTCTTTTCTCGTATATGTAAAGAAGCTGCAGTGGAATTTCTCAATTTCCTATACCTGTTCCAGTCAGAGACGGATTTAGTACATTTATCTTTTCTCAAAGTAGTGTCATTCTCTCTCATAATTACCGTCAGATTATCGGTTAGCCAAGGTACTTTTGATTTAGTCACCTTCACCTGCCTTACAGAGGCATGCATATCAAAAATCAATAAAATAAATGACATGAGAGTGGAGACTTTATTATCAACATCAGGTTCTTGAAGTAAATTATGCCATGATAACGATTCTAAATCAGTTAAAATTAAATTGTGATTAAAATTATGAAAACATCTTGTTTGAATAATTTTAAATTTACATTTATAGAACAATTCATGGTTAGATATTTTATTTGCAGTTTGCTTATATATTGCATACAAAGATCAGATCTTAGAGGTTAGTAATAAATCTCGTATTTCTAGTCAGTGTATTTATTATCTGTTCTAAATTGTATACATTCAGACTGAACTTACAGGATTTTGCGCATTGAAAAATCTAAATAATTAAAATCACCTAAGCATACGAAGTGATCAACAGTTGGAATTACAAATAATACTAAGTCGTCAAGACCAGTTATAAAATCATTTACATTTGTTTTAGGTGGTCTGTATATTGTACCAACAACAAGTTTGTGAGTGTATTTTTATCCTAATAAATAAGTACTCAAAGGCTGCTGAAATAGGAAAATTGAAAGATAACTTCACAATTAAGATCTGTTATCACATACACACCAACTTCACTAGCTCTACCACAACATTAAAATATACAGCATTCCCACCACTCGATTGTCAGCACTTTGAAGTTGTTAAGACGGTTCACATATTGCACACAACAGTGACAAACCACGACCAGTTTGCCAAGGCTTGCCGTATTGTATTGCATGCTGCTAATAACGAGGATCGTATATCAACATAGCTGTCATTAGTAGCCTGCCAGTCCGTTGTTTAACAGCCTGCAAATCAACAAGGTCACACACAACTGCTTTCACAATATTTGTGAGAGTGCGCCTACTAGTTATAACTATACTGCAGCTCTACTATCTCTATCTTTGCGAAAAAAACATATCCTGATTGCCTCTGTAAGTACGTCAGCTGATGACCAAGTCTCAGTAACAGAAAATTTGTCGAATTGATTAAATTAACCAAATTAATGGATCTTGTAAAAAGTAATTGCACGTTTAAGTGCCCTATCTTCATATTTGTCCGCCTAAAAGCAAATATAATACAGTAACAATAGTAGTTCAGTCAATGAATATATTGTAGAGTGCATGGAATATGCGAGAATTTTTGACTTCAGTACTTTGATAGGAGTAGTTAGTAGGTAAATATACTAAAAGTCCCCGCCCCTGGGAAGTGAGCTACAGGCGGGAGGGGGGTCGAAAGGTTCCATTTTTTGGTTCAAATAAAAATGAAAGCTAATTAAATTTCCTACCAAAATTGTGTTGCTAAATCTTTGTCGAATTCCCCCAACGGTTTCCTAGTTATACATTATTGAAAATCGATAATTTTCAAAAAAATCATTTTTACCTCTCAGAAAAATTGTCTGAGACAAAGTTGTAGAACATTAAATTTCCTTCAATTTGATATACACTTTATCTTCAACCAATCAAAAGTTTTAGAATTTCTAACATGTACGCTTAATTGGCAGCCAACAAGCAAATGGGCAGTGGGCAGGACAGGAGACAGTTGGTAAAGTGAGAATGGGGAGGTCTAAAATGCCCCACCACCCCAACCGTCAACTGTGCCCTTAAGCACCCTCTCATCCTCACCCCTAGTTCTGTTCCAAAAGATCGGGTGGTGGGGGATGGGGTTTCCGCGCACGACGTTGATATTGTGAAGACAGCTATCAACATATCGCAAAATTCCTCGGTAGTTGTTATTGGAGAGGACGTCGACTTGGCTGTTCTCTTGGTAGCTAAAACCCCAACTGATCGCGACATTCTGCTGGTAAAACCTGGAAGAGGAAAGGTCAAGATTATTGTATATTCCTCACAACAGTTGCAGCAGGAGTCGAAAATGAAGAACAATACCCATTTGTTATTCTTACATGCATTCACAGGCTGTGACTCAACATCCGCAGCGTACCGCAAGAGTAAAGTGGGTTTTGTCAAAATGTACCAGAAGTCCAAAATCATACAACATGCAGCCAGCGGTTCTTCTTCCCCTGACTCCATTGAGACAGCTGGGATCATGAGTATTACTCTCTCATGGTATGGCGCTCCAGCCACATAAAAATCCCTCAACGAATTCCGCTACAAATGATTTATGAAAGCAGCTGCAAACATGAAGCCTGATCTTTCAACTCTCCCTCCAACTGAAGGAGCTGTTAAGCAGCATGCATTCCGGACGTATCACCAAGTACACCTGTGGTTAGGAGAGGAACCTAATGGTGAAACTCTCAGAGTTGGATTCTGCCCCTGACGAAATCTTGAAGATGATTTTTTGCCGATGTACAAAAGAATGTGACAGTGGCAGGTGTGGTTGTAGAAAAGCATCGTTAAACTACTCTGTCGCATGCCCAGATTGCAAGGGCACTTGTAACTACAGAGTCAGAATATTAATTCAGGAAGAAGGTGATGACGACGACATCGATACACTACCAATCTCTTTGGACGACGTCTCCACAGCTGACGAAGATGAATGAGCCTCGACCCTTCCACCTCAAAAAAACCAACATGTTGCCTTTCATGCACATTTTTTTCATTTTTTAATTACTATCAGTCCATGTAAATACTTTCATTATATGATTCGTAATAATATAATAAAAGCTATAATTATAAAAAGGTGTTGTGTGTCAATTACAATTACCTTATTTCTATTGTTAAAGTGTTGTTAATCATTAGATAGCAAGTTACAGCAGTTAAAACGCAGTGTATATCAAATTGAAGGAAATTTAATATTCTACAACTTCGTCTAAGACAATTTTTCTGAGAAACGATCGTGAGAGGCACTAGAAACAAATGTTCGACAAAAAGAGTGAGGTAAAAATGATTTTTTCGAAAATTATCGATTTTCAATAACGTATATGTGGGAAACGATTAGTAATTCAACAAATATGTACCGAGAAAAGTTTATAGGAAATCTAATTAGTTTCATTTTTATTTGGAACATTTTTTCTACATGCACCGTTTCCGAGATATAAGCGAAAAACCAAAAAATGGGAACTTTTGACCCCCCTCCCGCCTTTAGCTCACCTCCCAGGGGGCAGGGACTTTTAGTATGTTTACTTACTAACTACTCCTAACAAAGTCCTGAAGTCAAAACTTCTTGCATATTCCATGCACTCTACACTCTTTTGAGCACTCATTGACTGGACTTTAATAGCATCATAGTGGTGCTGCAATGATAATAATACTAATGACATGTAGGTACCTACTGCAACTGAACATTGAGATAAATAGGTTATAAAATAAGTTCATAGCTAGATATGCTTTAAAAAAATGTTAAGTATTAGAAATAGAAGTTAGAACAGTCGACCTTAACCAATTTTTAATTAAATAAAATAACTTTATTTTCACAATGTTCAAGATTTGCAATAAATATTTTATTCATATTTATATAAAATATAAATGAAATTGATAAATACACATTCAAACAGAAAATTAAAATATTTTGTAAGTGGATACTCACAACAAAACAAATAGGTCCGGAACGCCAGCACCCTCATTTCAATTTTTAGCCTACAAAGATTAATTTGTACCAACAAAAAAATTTTTACCTATCCCCATTTAGTCGTAATTTACGCTTTAAAAGTGGAGTTGCTGGCAGAAGCTGAAGCTAGCACCTCCACTTCGATTAAATTCAAAAATTTCTAGCCTATAATTAAGTACTAGTTATAGACTTATTTGTACCAACAAACAAAAAATTTTTACTTATCCCCATTTAGTCGTAATTTGAGCTTTAAAGGTGAGGGTGCTGGCACCCCTACTTCAATTAAATTTAAAATTTTCTAGCTTATAATTAAGTACTAATTAAAGACTAATTTGTACTAATGAAGAAAATTTGTACCTAACCATGTTTAGCAGTTTTAGTTTTAAAAATAGGGGTGCTGGCAGAAGCTGAAGTGTGGGTGTCCCACTTCAATTAAATTTAGTCTAAACCGTGTAGACTAAATTTAAAAAAATTTAGTCTACACCGAAGCACTATATAAGATTAATTTGTACCAACAAAATTTTCAGAATTATCGCAATTAAACGTTAATAAGATCACTTGTTTAAAACCTGCGGCGTGGCAAAGTGGCAAAATCTAACTAACGCACTACTAAGTACTAATTAAAGACTAATCTGTATCAACAACATTTTCATATTTATTGCAATATTAACATTATTAAAATCAATTGTTTAAAACTTACCCCATGGAGGTAAAAAGCACAAATTTAAAACAAAAGTAATTTGTACCAACAAAATTTTCATGACTATCTGAATGTTAATGTTATTAAGAACAATTGTTTGAAGCTTGCCACATGGTAAGTGATTTTACAAAATCTATTTAATCGAAAATTCACTACTTTTTAAACATATGACGAACTAAGAAAAACTAGGGTTCTCAATGCTATATGGTACGGACTCTATAAATATAGGAAGTGTACTTTTGTAAGGTATGTGTTATGATTAAGTATGCAGATGCAGAGGGAAATAAAATATTTACTATTTACAAATACCTACAAATATCACAAATTTTATTAACTATATTATTTTAATCGCATTTGTACATAACAATGACCCCAAACCTCTTTTGTATAATGTGCATCATACTTGTGCATGATTGGCAAGTAAGTAACTGTTACTAACATAACATCAACCTAAAATCAAAGTTGAAGGGTGATTCAACGTTTAATCAACATTTTGTCAACTTGCTGTCAATGTTGATTTACGTTATGCACTTATGCACAACGCCTTGTTAATACCAAAAGTTAGATAAGTCACTTCCTGTAATAATTATTGGCACTTCATGTCATCTATTGAAATGTGTGAAAACTAACCGGCAAAGATATAAATCCGGAGTGTAGCATTCCTATGTATTTGAAAATTATTTTAAAACATTTATTAAGGAATTTATGTCATCCTCCCACCTTTAACGGTTTTTAAAAATGCAATATACAGAGTATCCAAAAAGGTCTATACAAAACGCTAAGACATATTCCTGAGATCAAAATAGGACGATTTTTTTAGACCTTTTAATTCCGGTTAATTTCCATTAATACCTTGAAAGAAATACAGCAAATGATGGTTGTTCTAAATATTTTTAACACAATTAGTAGAAACGACAACAAATATGCATTCAGACCAAATTACAAATTAGTCTTTAATTAGTACCTAAACTATAGACTAAAAATTCTTGAATTGAATTGAAGTGGGGGTTCTAGCTTCAGCTTCTGCGATCACTCCTATTTTTAAAACTTAAGTTACAGCTAAACGGATATAGGTACAATTGTTCTTTGTTAGCACAAATTAGTCTTTACTTAGTAATTAATTATAGGCTAGAAATTTTTGAATTAAATTGAAGTGGTTAAATTTAATTGAAACGTGGTGTGCCATCTTCAACTACTGCCAGCACCCCTACTTTTAAAGCTTAAATTATGGCTAGACAGGGATAGGTATAATTTTTTTTTGTTGGTACAAATTAGGCTTTAATTAGTACTAATTATAGGCTAGAAATTTTTTAATTAATTAAGCTGATTAAATTTAATTGAACTTCTTAAAGCATAAATTACGACTAAACGGGGATAGGTACAAATTTTTTTGTCCGTATAAATTAATCTTTAATTAATACTTAATTATAGGCTAAAGATTTTTAAGTTTAATTGAAGTAGGGTTGCTGATGTTATGAACCTCAAATTTCCATTTAAAATTTAAATAACCTCATTCTAGATTCTTATTTTCAATTTAAAGATAGGAAACCATAAAACCAAAATGCAAAATTTAAATGAATTAAATGTCACATTCTACACGTATATTGTTCCAAGTTAACATAAGTAATTTTTAGTCTATTATTTTCCGCATGCACTATTGAATTTTTGATCACGCACATTGATGCTTTCCTTTAAATTATTTATCACAATCTCAGAGACTGTTGTTGCTATTGCATTAATAAACTTGTTAGGGGTCATCCTTAAATTACCTAATGCATATTTAGCAGAAATTTGATACCACCTCTCCCCCTTGTAACGCCTCCTAACGCTACTTTGAAACTTCTTTCGATAATTACGTAATGCTACCATCAACCCTCACCCAATAATTTTAAAAAGCATGTAAACTCCAAAATTTTATGACGTTGACCAACGTCTCAAATACTGCAAAATTTGAAATATTATTTTATGAAATGATGAAATAACAGCAATAATGTAATGCAGAGAAATACTTAATTTCTTAAAATAATATTCATATTATCGTTTTAAATCAATTTACAATTTAAAAATTATTCTTTATTGAAAATATTGTTAACAGTTACGAAACGCTAAGCTTAATACCCCCTACCCCTTGTAACAGTGCATAACGCTATCAAAGACCCCCCCTCCTCCTCCAAGCGTTACATAATTTAAGGATAACCTCTTATCACCATGGTGTCAGTTGTATTTTCGACTATTACCCTTTTTTTGTTCACATGTAAACGGCATAAACGACATTTTTAAAATTGCACTGTCAGCAATGTATTTGTGACCGCTTATAGGAAAAGGGTTTTTCATGCCATTTTTTTCAACATTAAATTCTTGACAAGAAAACAAAACAAACTCAATTATGACCTTGCTGAAGATAAGGTCCCTTTTCTCACAGATGGTCACATTTACATCCCCTCAATTATCCGTCATAATGTATGGTTCTATTATTTACATATATAATCTAATAAAGAATTGTTTTGAATCTATCAAGAAATTAACTATTATTGTTTTGTAGGTTTGCCAATCCTGGTATTTTAAATGCAGTACGCGTTGAGAAGAAAGATTTGTGTGTGCCTAGTTTAAATTTAACAGATATAATATGCAACATGTTTTACCTAAGTCGACCAAGTAAGTTGTTTGACTCAGTGACTCGTAGCCTACCACGCATTTTCGTATACAAACAAGCCACCAAAAAACTTATTATAACAGCTACAATCCCTATACAAGATTTCTTAACGGAATCACCGGTATTAAGACCATACTTTTAAAATCAGTTTATTTTTATAATATCTTTTACAGGAAGATTATTTTCACACAAATGCGCAATTGATTGGAAAACATGAAGAAGTTCTTGGAGAGATAGGTATTCTTGTAAAATTCACTGATATGGGAGTGCCTCCAGCAGCAGCTGAAGTCACTGATTTGTTAAAATCAGTCATAGAATACAAACAAACTGTCAATGCACCGAATACAACCAATCCAACTGCATCCCAAATTTATAAAGAATTTCGACAACTGCTTTCAGGTTTTCAGCAACAAGCAAGAGGTAGTACGTTACCTGAGGAAGAGACTACCAAACGTAAAAGTCAAACACAGAAACTAATTTTAAATGAGACTAGTAAGTATGAACAACCTGCTAAAGATGGAATTATTGGAAAAATTCAACATTCCATAATTACTAAAAAAACAAAACATCAAATTATGGATGCTAATAAAGGACCATTATTTGGAACTGAGTCAAGCAGATCAGATACAATCGTATTGTGCAATATTTCCCACAATATTGCTCACTATATCATCAAATATAAACATGTTTGGTTATATTACAGCACTTGAAAGATTCATTGACTTCGAAGATATTGACACAGAAGATGAACCTTCTCATCACTATCTTTTTAATTTCGACAAAAGTGAGCTAGAATGTATGAAAAGTATGAAACAAACAAAAAAACATTCTTTTAAAGCACAACAAATAACTAAAATACTAAAGGTATACTTTTTATATTTTTAAAAATATTCAATCAGGTCAAATAAATACTTAATTATGCATTTAAGCCTTCTTTTATAATCGTGATACGACGTTGTCGGGGATGTTCAAAGGAAGTGGAAGTCGGTTATGATCAACGAATTTGGAAAGATGTATAATATACTGATTGTTACATTTTATTGATTCTACTAAGCAAAAAATGTTTTAGGACGATTTAGTATTTTGGTGCAAAGATTGTAGTGATAAACAACAAAACCAATTAGTAAAGTCTACTGCAAATATCCTTAATTTAAGAGATTCCGTTAAGGACGTACAGACTGAATATGCTAAATATAAAGCTAACACTATTGGTAAACCAGAGTATGATCGTTTAGCAGTATCAGAGGTTTGTTTAATTAGTCGGTATAGATTAACAGACTGTGACCATTTATAATTTTTTAGCATAACTTAACAACTAACTTGTTCTTCTCTGCTAAAAAAGAAGACTTCCAACTTCGTCAAGAATGTCAAGAAACAACATCTGGGAATTTGCAGCATGCTATAGCAGAATTTGAACAGCAATCAATGTAAGTAATTAGAATATTATTTTCTGTGCAATTACGTAAGAATTCTAGCATAGAAGATGATTACCTCAAGCATTCCACATCAAACAAGAAGTTTTTAACTTCAAACTTAGATATGAAAAATAAGAAAAGGAATTGTAATATTTACAGATACTTATTTTTTAATTTTGCTTAATTTTAGTTTTATTTTATTGCTAATACTTTCTTTTAATTTATTTTAGAATTGAGAAGCAAAAAGAAATGTTTCGACAACTTGAAATGCAAATGAGGTACGTATAAAATTCAATATTACTTTGCTGTACATGAAATAGTTTCAACTAATTTAACTACTTGTTTGAAACATATAGTACATGTAGGTACAGTCGAATTCATAAAAAAGGAAACGATTTTCGTTCCATTTGTACTTTGAACATAAATTATTAATTAAAATATTACTTTATATATTTTCCGACATTTGTAGATTATGTAAATAAAGCCATATTAATGATTAATCATTGTTAAAATTGATAGTAATCGAAATTAATTAATATTAATTACATATTTGATACAAGAGTTGTTTCCTTTTTTTGAATCTGACTGTACATCGATCACAATAATGATTTTTTGTAAGTAGTTTGATAGTTGCATCAATGCATTTCTAGCGACGAAAATTAACTGCAAACCTGACATAAAAACAGATAAGATAAAGCTGTCTTTTGCTATGAAAACAGCATATTTAAATTCAAGGTCCATAACATACACCTAATTTCTAACTTTTTAATTTAATGAATGTTTATATAAATTCACCTCACACTTCGATCAGATAAACCTAATGCAGTAGCATGTTTCACTGCTAAACTCCTTGGCGATTGCTCAACTGAAGTATCCGGAACAGAATCGCTGCGTTATTATCACAGAACCGCCATTACGCACAAACTCCTCAACAAAGAACGCCCGATGCTCTCCAACCCAATTGTCATTTAGTTTAGTTACTACTAAACTAAATGGCATACATACCGCTGTCTAGTGAGACCACAGCCACCTCTATACTCCCCTTTCAACTCAACCAATGACCTTTTAAAATTGGGAAGATCTTTATGCCGGGCCCTGTATAAATCTATTTTACTGATACTATTTATTAATACTTTAGGAGAGACCCACCACACCATACATTTAGAATGAGAGATGACTGTGAAGCATGTCAAATCATTCAGTAAGTACAAAAGATTGATTTCTTTAATTACCATTTAAGAATATCCACAAATTCTTTCCAGTAGAATGAAGGCTGCACCTGCAATAACACCTAAATCTGGACGACAAAGTTCTTTGAAATCTTTTAAAACTAAATTTTTATCATCTACTAAAGATAGGTAAGAAACAATTATCGTTTATTTGTGTCAAGATTGATGTAACTCGAAAATAATTGTCTCAGTATTTTAGAAATTGGCCACTATAACTTTCATTGCATTAAAATTTTATTCTAGCATTTATTGTTAATTATTATTGGTTATGTTTGTTCTTTCAATACAAACTTCTGAATTGTGCCACACCTGTTACCAATTAATATATTGATATATAATTATAATTTTGAATATATACTAAAACTGTACTACACTCTCACCACACACACTTTTTACTCACTCTGGACACGTGTTTCAATAGCTAGGTTAACATCTTCAGCAGTCACTGAATAACTAAACTAAAATCTAACCTTCTATACCTACAGAACTTCATGGTTTGCCGGTAATCGGTCAAGTTTGACTGACCGTCAAGCTTGACTTACTGGATTACTGGAGCAATTCTAAAAGACTGGAATTAATGGGTCCTAAATTAGAGTTCATTAGCACTTTTCTATTCTTAATAATTTCTGAGCTTTCAAAACATTTAAGTTCTGTTGGGTTGTTTACATTTCTAATTAATTCTACGCCTTTTACCTTATGATTTTCTTCAAGCTTTTCCTATATATACCTGATTACAGTTATTACATGATATTTTATATCTTCCCGATTTGTCCATGTACTATACTTGGTCCTTTGGATTACTTAAACCACTCTTAAAACTGTTATTCAAAATCAGAACTGTTTTTAAACCAATTTTTGAAAAGATAGTCTTAAGACATTTCGTAAGACATGGATAAAATGGAAATTTTACAATGTTTCTAATCCTATCCTTACTGTTATTACTTGATGTAGTAACTTGCTTAACCCTTAACTTATTTCTATGTTTCCTAATAATATAGACAATGTCCTTGGAGTAACCATTAGAAACAGCAATGCCAATAATTTTAATAGAATTAAAATTAATTAAGAATAGACAAGCACTAATGAACTCTGATTTAGGCCCCATTAATTCCATTCTTTTAGAATTGCTCCAGTAATCAGTCAAGCTTGACAGTCAGTCCAACTTTACCGATTACCGGCGAGCCTAGAAGTTCAGTAGGTATATAAGGTTAGATTTTAGTTTAGTGTTGCAGTGACTACTGAAGCTGACAGTCTAGCTGTTGAAACACGTGTCTAGAGTGAGTACAAAGTGTGTGTAGCAAGAGTGATGTAATAAGTTTACGCCACAGTTTAAGTTTTTCTTTTGAATATATAAATAATTTCCTATTTAAATTCTAGCCACAACCTTGAGTCGGATAGTTCTACAGTGTCATTAATATCAGAGTAAGTAGTTAATTTTTTTTTAATGTTTTATCATTAATTGTTTTATTTCTGTTTTAGCATTTGCGTACATGACATAAGGTATGGTAACTTTATAAATTATTAAATATAAAGTCTTAACAATTATGATTGCAGAGACAAATTGGATGATTTACATGCGAAGATAGCACGTTGTGTGGAGGAACGTGAAGAACTACTAAGAGCTCACCAGTATGCTAGTGAGCATCCTGTAGTATCAAATTTGACAGATACTATAAATCAGTTATTCAACGAATGGAATGAATTAAGAATCGAATTTCAGAAAGACTATATTTAATTATCAGGGTAATTAAGGGTAATCAGGGTAATATTTTTATTAAGTTAATCAGTTTGTTACAAGTTTTATTTAAGTTAAGTACTAGTTATCATAAGATTAATTTTTGTTCTATTTTTGAGTTTTATGTTCTTTGTTCATTATTTTTGTGATTTAATAAAATCATAAAAATAAGCCAAAATTGTTTAAATACATATTAAACTGGATGTACTTTTTGTATAATATCCATCAGACCATGAATTATCCATCGCCATTGATTTTAAACTGCAAAATATTTTATAGGTATAACTGAAATTATGTCAAAATGTTCACAGTTTTGTCAATGATAATCGATTCCACTATTTTGGAAATTATTGGCATAAGCTTAACTTTATGAGTTCTAAATAATTAAACAGTTGTGCATACTAAATTATGCATAATTAAAAGACTTAAGAACTTTTTTCTCCTATAAACGATTTATAAATTTGGGCCCAGCAGATAGGGAAAACACCAGGCAAGTATAGCCTTAGCTTATCAGATTTTTGTTGTGTACACTTATAATGAAGTTACTTAATTTTGGTTGTTTATTTTGGGTGTATGAATTAAAATCAGTATCTTCCCGTGCAATCTGAATCCGTTCGGATAAGAGACCAACTCAAGCGAGTGCACGCGTTCCTTCTCTAACCAATATTTGGCGTGCGCCGCTCTATTTTACTCTTACCTTTTCACACTAACAATTAATTAATTGTTAATTGTGATTGACAATTAACAATTAATTAATTGTAATCATGCAAAATAAAAAATATTCACAATTAATTAATTTAATTGTCAATTGCAATTAACAATTAAAGTTTTAATTGTCAATTGTTAATTGCCAGTAAGATTTAATTCTGTCCAACACTGCTGTGCGTGTGCCTGGGGGTCTCATCCTACTTCCACCCTCTTTACCGTACCCTGTCCGAGACCTCACTGTGCGTGTGCCTGTGGGTCTCATCCTGCTTCCACCCGTTTTACTGTACCTTGTCCGAGACCTCACTGTGCATGTGTGGGGGTCTCATCCTAATTTCCACCCGTTACCGTAAACTAGGAGCCTCTCCTGTTGTCCGTTATTTTACCCTACACAACCCGCACGTTTGCTTGATACCGCACGCTGTATTGCACCCTGCTTGCTGTGGCTATTGTAAGGGGTACCTCTGAACCGTGCTCCCCCACCCTTACACACTAAAAATCTGTTACTTAGTTGACTTTGCATTGGTTTAGCTTAAGTTGTCACTAATAGACTAAGCGAAAATATCAATAGTGTTTGAATGAATTTTTTTGAAGTGCTTTAATCTAAAGAACAAACAAAATTAAGATCTCTTTTACACAGAGTACTTTAACAAGAATTTAAAAGTGCTTTAATTTTAACACAAGATTAACACATCAACAGTTAAATTGACCTAGTGGAAATTTGTTTTTTGCTAATTTAGATTTAATTAATGATGATTAGTTAGGAAAGTGTGTTTTTGCGGTGTGAATGCATAAATTCGAGAAGTTAAAAGTACTTGTGTTTTCAATTAAAAAACAACTGTCAAAGTGTGAGCCCTGCCAAGTATATGTTGTGCCAGTACATGTGAATTGTCTTGAATGAATTGAGCAATGCTGCTTGTATTGGTAAATCAACTGATATCATTCTGCTGTTTACATCCGTGAAGGGATTGTTTTGGAAATGTAATGCATGTTTGAGCGTGAGAAAAGGTAAACTTGCTTCAGGAAGCTATCAAAGATAAATTTAACATATCTGAGGATTTAAAGGTGAAATAAAATTGAAACTTAAAGCTAAGTTAATGGCTAGGCTCACAGATAAAATTACTGAAATGCTACCTAAAGTTACTGAAAAACTCGGCTGTTAAAACCATCATATGCTGAAAAAGTCTGTCAACCGAAAATAATTGTAAAAAATCACAACTAGCTGAACAGGGCCGGATTTCAGTTTTTGGAGGCCCCAGGACTGAAGGTTGGTGGGGTCTATTTATCTATCACTATACAGGGTGTCTCAAGATAAACTAACATTAACACAGAGGGTTAAAGATAAAATATAATACTGAAGAAAAAAACTAGCTTGACAATTTTTTTTTTAATTTGTAAGAAATTGCTTCGAATACTTGTTGCTAATACATAATGGTTCTGTTATATTTTCCTTCAATTTAAGTAGTACATAAAAGTAGTTGAATATTGAGATAACCAAAACAACGTAAAGTGATACCAATGTTATATGTATTTTAGCCTGCCAAGTTGACAGGAAATTCCGAGGAGGAATATTGGTCAAGGCCAAGTCTTTGTAAAAGATGATATCAAGGTAAACATTCTTGCTACAATAAACTGATTATGTTTATTATCAAAAGTTTATTCAACAGTGTTTTCTGTTTTAAATAAAATTGATTAACAGTAAAAAATCGTCTGCATTTCATTTAGCACTTTACTCAAACACATACTTTAATTAAAAATGGCTCTTTACTCTAAGATTAAAACTAGAATTTATTCTTCTGTTTATTTTTGTATGCCATTAAAAACTGTAAAAATGGTGTGTATACACAACTGTTTCAGGCAGTCTGATTTTATTGTAATAAATAATCTAAAACAGCAATAAACTATTTACACTAATGAGAATTAGGTATTCTTCATAACTCATAAACCAGAATGAAATATTTTATTTACAAGCATAGAGTACGAAAGAAAGATTGTTTAATACAAATTGTCGTTATTAGATCATAAACAGTACCTACTGTTTAATATTTATTTATTCCATGATGGTTTCAGTTTTACTGTAATCAAGTAATTATTCAGATTGTAAACAATATACTAATATCGCAGATTAGAACTCGTAATGTAATTTGCTTACAAAGCCAAATAGTTTTTACATTTTTTAAATTAAATTCAAAGCCCCCCACGCTAATAAAAATAGCCTTTTAATCTAATTATCTTACCTTATTAGGAAACCAATTTTTTTTTTACATCAGATATTTTTAAAGCTGTTATTAGACCTTGAATGTATTTTAAGATGAACAAACTGCAACATAAGTAAAATGGACATGTAGTAGTAGAAATATGCATTTTAAGTGGTGGCGGTAATAAGGGGTTGATGTGTTAAGAGGTAAATGTAAGTAAGAGCTTCATTGCAGTACTAAATGCAGTAATTTGGTAAAGAAAAAAACATCATGGTAACATTAGTACCCACCATACAGTTTGGGTCTACGACTCGTGCGCTTCATATAAAAAAGGGTTACAAAACTTGGAAATATTTGGTCCACAATAGCAATTAATATGATGCAATATTTCTAATATCACTGATCTCTTGACCAGTAATGACGCACCTGTGGTCTCCCGCTACTAATCTCTTGTCTGATAAAAATGTGTAAACACTTGAATTTTATGGATCCGTCAGTAGATTATCAGAATATGAGGAGAATCAAAAGTAATACTGACAGTATTTTCAATGCTCTTTTGACGTCTCCAAAGAGTGTGGCCTCAAAATTACAGCTTTGGTCGGAGTGCAGCTCCAGGGCTAGTCTGAAATGACTGAAGAACTCCTTAAAGTCCAAGTGTACCCAAAAAACGTGTGTTGTTTTTTTCATAAATAATATAATAATGTGATAACTTTGGTTTTAAATTAATACTCTAGGAATGTTAAAACTTGCTTATCTAACCTGTTTTGGAAAACAATGTTTATTAATTAAATTATTTCACATGTTTTATGTGGAAAACTAATTTTAGAGAAACTGTACATTCAAAGTTAACCAAAACCTATGAAACTTAAGTGGTATTTTTTTGGTTAACTTTGAATGTACAGTTTCTCTAAAACTAATTTTTCGTGTAAAAAATGTGAAATAATTTAATTAATAAACATCGTTTTCCAAAACAAGTTAGGTAAGCAAGTTTTAACATTCTTAGAGTATTAATTTAAAACCAAAGTTATCACATCATTATATTATTTATGAAAAAAACAACGATTATCAATCATGCAGTTAAGATTTATACACCGTATTTGGGTTACTAAATGGCGGCGTAATAATTTTTTTTTAAATTGGTATAGCTATTCACAATATAAGTATAATATAAATATGTGATTTTGTTTAGAATCTTTTAATGTACCGTTAAATTTTTTTTGGGTACACTTGGACCTTAACCAGTACTTATGTGGCATAGTGCACCAGTGCATATGCTTCTGGCCATTTGATAAAATAGTCTTATTGCCACCAAGATGCACTTATTCTCAGTGTCGATCTAGCAATATCTATAGCTATTCTTTTCAAAGGACTACCCACATTGTACTGCCTCATAACTGCTCTTCGATTCTCCAAGGGTCCGCTACCAGTGGCACACATGGAGGTCAGGTTTATGGCACCACTCTTTTACGTTTTCTTTACAATTGACCCAATAAAGCACTCCATAACCTTCTCCAGGGTCTTCTACACATCGAAGTGTCCTGAAGCACCAGCATGAAGGTGTTGTAGTACTATTTGCTCGGCTTCTTGGAACTGCGAACTGAGGACTAACGGTGATTCATCTTCGCTCTCCAGTACTTCCTTCAGGAGAGCGTTTTCCACCTCCAAGGACTCCTACTGGGCTCAAGATACCTTTAGAGTCATGTTGGAAAAGCTGGTTGCTTTCCAGGCTGGTTTTTCTTTCCCACTGTTCCATTCCAGTACTATTTCCAATTCAGGATCAGCCTCTCATTGTGACTCTTTCGGCAACGAATGATCATTGACGATGATTATTCTTAATACCTAACAGGCCTTCTCCTTCAGAACAAAGCAGTGACGGCAGTTCGTTGGACAAGGTCTTTTTGAAAGATCATCGGCATTTAGATGGCCGGTGCCCACCTGGCCTTCTGTATATCGAAATTATATTCTTGTAATCGTTCAATCCACGTTGTAACCTGGCCATCGAGAACGGAACTGCAGGAACCATTTCAACGCGACATGGTCCTTCCTTAACAAAAGCGTCCGTCCATACAGGTATTTATGAAAGTGTTCGACGGACTTCACAACAGCTAATAATTGCTGGTCACGCAATAGTTTCTTTCGGTTACTACGGGACCTTGCTGAAGTAGCTGATGAGCTCTTGCCCATCTTTTATTTGAGAAAGTACACTCCTAGTGGCCAGATTGCTTGCGTCCATGTCGTGTGTGAACTTCCCATTCATCCGTGGGTAACTTAATATTGATGTTGTCAGGGCATGCTTCAACTAATTTTGTCATTTAAGACGATTTCAAAAAATGAAACTGCTAATATTGCAGTTCAGGATTCGGAACTAGAAGAGCTTAGTATTGCTACAAATATTTTCAAATACTAGTAAAATTATAAAAGATTTGTACAAATACTTGTGAAGAATTTATTGTATTTTTTATTGAAAAAAGATAAGTCGGTATTAAGGGGGGAAGTGACTATAAAAATATGCTATGCAAAGCCTCTGAATTTCATTATTTTAAGAAAGAATATATCATAGATTGCATATCTAACATTTGAATCATGTAGATAAAAGTATGAACTATACTTTCACAACACAATTATTAAAATTTGTTCGAAAATAATCAAATAAACAAAAACTGTAACCATAAGCATAAATATTTTTTCTTAAAACTAAAATATCTATAATAATTTGAAAGTACTCTAGAAGTTCACAGATCAACAAATTTGATAAGAGTTTGTTTATAACAACAATAATTATGTTACAGTTTCGGTTACCATTATTATCATTTTTAGGCAGTTTTGGTGGACAATAGTTCAGCTACTCTGAAAAGGATGGCGCATGTTTTTACTTTATTTTAGTGTTATTTTTAATTCACAGCAGTGGTTATTAATCTTCGAATGCAGATTAAAATTTTTAAATTGGTTTATATTTAAACGTATACATTACCATAACTAGCTTGCATAGATAACTTTAAATTGCTGTAAATCAATTATGTAATGCAAAACATAATAATATCTCTAGTATTTTTTTCATAAATTGTAACTAAATATGTAAAAATTATAGCAATCAGCCTTGTAGTTTATTCTAAAATTGAGGTGATATCGACGTTTTAATATGAATTCTGTAATATTTAAACAAAATTATTATTATTACAAATCATAGGAACGTTTACAGTCATAGGAAAGTACAGCAAGCACATAAAAACTAACAAAAATGGACAGAAATTAATAGACTTTGCTATGGGAAAGAAATTGATAATAAAGTCAACGTTCTTAATGCAAAAGGACATATACAAAGGAACATGGGTAAGCCCCGATGGGAGAACGATAAATCAAATAGACCACATTCTTATAGAAGAAAAACATAGAAAGATAATACAAAACATAAAAAGCAGAAGAGGGACAGAAATAGATTCAGATCATTATATGGTATACGCATTAATTAAACAAGAAATGCCCCAACAGAGCACAGAGGTAGAAACAAAAGCAAAGGGGTGGGATATAGATCTATTAAAGACAGAAGAGGATAGAGAGAGATAAGAACAAGAAATTGGAAAAGAACTACAAACACAGACGATAAGTGAAGAAATAGAAAGTAATTGGGTTAGCCTAAGAAAGGTAATACAAAGATCTGCCTCAAAGAATTTAATAAGAGAGAAAAAGTCCAAGAACAGTTGGTTTGACACAAAGTGTGTATTAATGGTATAACAACTTAACCAAGCAAAAACAAAAATGTTACAGGATAAATCCACCAAAAGTGTAATGGAGTTCAAAGAAGTAAGAAGAGAAGCGAAAAAACTGTATAGAGAGAAGAAACGAAAGCAACAAGAGGAGATAGTATTAGGACTACAGAAAAGTCATAGAACCAAAGACACAAGAGATTTTTACAGAAAGGCGGGTATTATAAGGAAAAGTTATCATCCGAAAGTCAATCTATGTAAAGATAAGGAGGGTAATATAGTTGGAGGAAAAGATGAAGTAATAACTAGATGGAAAGATCATATGAACAAACATTAGGTGGAAATGAAGGAATAGGACTGAATAACCCAACATTGGAAGGTAATGAACAACAACAAGAAGTAGTAGAGCCACCGCCTTGGGAAGAATTCATAAAAATCTTGAGAAGAATGAAAAATAATAAGAGTCCAGGTAATGACAAAATACAAAGCGAACTATTAAAAAGTGGAGGACAACGGCTGGCATAGAGAATATATAATCTAATAAAATTAGTGTGGGTAAAAAAGGAATTGCCAACGGATTGGAGACAGGCATTAATTTTACCTATTTATAAAAAAAGAGATCCGCTGGTTTGCACGAACTATAGACCTATATCCCTATTGAACGTGACATATAAAATCTTAGCTACGCTAATAATCGAAAAGTTGAGGAAGGAGGCAGAAAGAAGAATTAGGAGAGTATCAGTACGGTTTTCGGGAGGGATGATCAGTAACAGACCAGCTTTTCACATTAAAACAGGTGACGGTCATTCCATGCGAAATCGATCACTAAAATGGGTCGATCTCACGGATTTCGATGAAAATCAATTATGAGGTAGTAATCAACTAAAGAACATAACTTTCATTCATCAATTTGCTATATTACGCAGAACTTCGGAAATATTCAACCTAAAAAAATTGTCTACACTGCTTGCACGTCTTTAAAGAAATATAAATATCTCGAAAAGTATTTATCCTAGAACAAACATTTTTTTTATAAATTACTCACAAGAAGACGGGCTTTTTGGACGGCCTAATAATTTTTTGCTACCAAACGTATTTCTATTTTTTTCTTAACGAAATATTCTAAAATTGCAAAACAATCGGTGTGGTCACATTTTTAAAAATCTGAAAAAGATTGTACAGATTCTTTGAACATTTCTGTATTTAAATGCAAAATGGCAAGCTGGACATTTTAATAGTTTTTGCAGGAGAAATTTTTATGGAGCGCATTACAAGCAGTTGGTGCACCATAGCCCACGGCCCGGCCGGTGCAATCCTATCGCTACCTTTTAGTTAGTAATAATACGATTCATATAATAATAGCGATCTGTCTTAACTAGTGTACATAAGATAAATGCATCTATGTGGATATGATTATACTGATTAGTTAATTACTAATTTAATTAGTATTTAAATCGGTTTCTTCGGGTGTGTTACATAAATAAAGATCCTAAAATATTATAATGCAATAGCTTATTTAATTTAAGTTTTATTAAACATCAGAACCTACAATAGAACTCGGAAAAAGCGTTTATCGGTGCAGCTTTTCCGGACTAAGTGTAAACTGTTTTTAAATTTAATATTAAAAACAACTCATTTTCTGGTTGGACGGAGAAAAAAATAGTAACAGCTTGATCTAGTAAACATCACTAATAAGGTTTGTAAACAAAAATGTATACTGATTCACTCTTGGCCAATAACACGTCTTAAATGATATTGCTCGACGGAAACCACGAGAAGGTGGTGAATCGCCTTCCGTCAGGAAAGGTTTAGGAAAGAGGATAAAGGAAAAATGGGAAAAATAGAAAGTCGAGGATAGGAAAGATGAATTTAAAGAATTGCACGAATTACCTGAACAACGGAGCTTTCCTCTGAGGAAGAAAACGTTTTGGCTATAAGCTCTGTCTGAGATTGAGGTAAAAATCCATGAAACTTTCGTGTACCTTTTACGGGTACAGCTAATTGAAATCTATTTGCTAGTTCGACAGTATGATTTGCGTGCTCTTCTTTGGTGCAGTATTCTATATTAAGGTTTTTTATATTCTCATTAGCCCATTGGAATAATTGTAAAGGATCTGTAATTTGATCAGTATGTGGTCTTTGCAGGCTCGCATGCTTGGCTAATCGTTTGATTGTACCCCCAAGTCCATCACATGGGCCCTTTCCATGGGAAGTAGCAAAAAAGTGCCATTCACCTTGTATTCCAAAATCTCTTTGGAGATAAACTAAATTTGCAAAATTGTACTTATTTTTGTACTGGGAAGCAGCTCCGAAAAGTAAAACATCTTTTCAATTCTATTTTCAAATTTTGTTTTTACGAATGAAGTTAGCCGACATTGAAAAAGATGAACAGCACTTGTGTCATGCGTAAGGCAGTCGGAAATTATCACAAAATTTTCACTTTTGGTGTCATTATTACTGCGATGGTATATAGTAAAAGGGTGAATAGTCGCTTGTGTGTTAGTCCAGTGATAGCTTTGTACTTCATCCTGAATTACGAAAGAATAGTTTTCGGAAAAATCTGCGATTACTACTAATTCATCAATACCAAGATTTTCTTTTCTTTCTTTCAGAAAGTCGCTTTGCGTTCTGGCAATAAAATCATGCGTTTGAAGCTGCCGCAACTGTTGTAATAATCTATCAACATATTCATCGGGTCTACAAATGGATGTTCGCAAGGTACACCTATCCGTTTGTGTCCACTCTTTATATTCGATTTGAGTTATAAAATGTTCATCGAATAATTTTTCCATACGTAATTGTATGTCTTCAAATCCAGGACACAGACTGCAGTTTTGTAAATGACAAGACGTGGAAGGTGGTTGGCACATTACCATCGCTAGTATTCCCTTATAAGTTGTAGGAAAGGCGACTGTATCCGTTTCAAGTTCGCCTAGTTTTGCTGCCATTAACATTAATTTGGGATTTTGGTGTATGACACATACACACACGGAATGAGTACCACTGGATCCTGCTAACACGCATTCTTTTGGCCGCAAAGACGCAAATTTAGAAAATCCTACTTTTTCCAGGGGATATTTTTCTTTGAAAGCCTCATACGTTTCTTTTAAATTGCACAAAACCAATCGCTTCTGTACGTGTATCCGACGATTTTCCTGCTTAACTGAGACAAAATCTTTTGCTCCAGGCATCATTCGGCTTATGCTATCATCTTTGTAAAAATCAACTACACGGGTTGCTGTAGCTGCTGATAAAGTCTGATCAGGTTTCAAATTGGGAGAAGAAAATAATCCTTTTACTTTACGTAGATTTTTAGCCTTACGTGCCATATAAAAAGTTGTTCCGAATTCTTTTATTATTTTTCTTATTGACCAACTCTCTGGAAGTACTGTGAGAATTCGAACTTTTTCACTGGAATCTGCCACGGACACGAACTTCTCCTTTAGGTCTTTTATGATAGTACCGCCGACCGTTTCTTCTTCCTCTGAACTATCACTACTATCTTCCAATAGCTTTCTCTTTAGCGCTTTCTGGATTTTATCAATCTTCTGAAGCTTGTTTGGATCTCTGCTAAAATCTTCCTTTATTGGCGACTCTTTGATTATTGGAAGCACCTTATTAACAGCTGTTATAATCGTTTGCCTCTCAGTTTCTTGGTCAACAAATACAGCGGAAGTAGTTGATGTGGAAGATCCTTTATTTTCATTTGATGATGACGATGATGATCCTGGAATATCAATTTCAGATCCTCTTGATGTGCTCACATCAACATTTTCTAACTTCCTTTCGCCTGTTGTAGCTATATTCTTAAGTCGACATAGATTTAGTCGACAACTAGAACATATATATTCTCCTAAAACTAAGTTAATGTCTTCACACAACGCACGTAACTGTCCAGGCACTTTTCTCACATTTTTTGTTACGCGATTATGACCTCGCTTCTTATGGGGGTTACAACAATAAAATTTTGGCATTATTGAAAACTCGTGATATGTAACTTCATGAAGTTCACAGAACAACAACACGTTATCAACTGCTGCTGTTTTCTAAAAACCAAGTTTATATTTAGTTGTCGGTAAAGGGAAGTAAATAGTATAAAACCAATAAAAGATAGAATAAAAGACTAATTGTACTCTGTGTCAATGCCGTTACCGTCCTTTTTTCTAAAATTGCCTGTCGAATATTTATGACTCGAGATCCAAAGCTATATGTACCGTTATAACATAGTTTGAATGTTGAAAAACACTCTTCGTCAAACTCATTTGTAGAAATAGGTAAATGTTTTATTGTGCCTATTGTTCAAATAGGTTTTAAATGCTATTGTAGTAAAAGAGGACCGAGACAGGACATATCAATTTTTATACCATGCTACCAATAAAACTTCAGTACTTCATCATAAACATTTTAAGAGTTTATGAGATCATAAACATTAATTTACTATAGGTACCCTTTTAACCGGGTACCCGTTTAACGGAAACGTAATAGTTAGTTGTTAAATTGTTCAATTCTTGAGAAGGATATCGTAGAACAAAAAGATTAATGTTCTATACGCATTATTCTATGTACCTCATTATATCAAATTGTTACCCTGTATACTTAAGTAACGAGTATACATGTATGAGAAGTAAGATACAGTTGTTACCTATACGAAAACCTTTAAGTAAAATATTTGTATAGTGCCATATTTTAACTCTTAAGTAATAGTAGTAGTAATGTAGCTTCAATAAGTACAACACCGTCTGAAGGATAAAGATTAATGTTCTATACGTATCATTCTATGTACCTCTTTATATCAAATTGTTACCCTGTATACTTAAGTAACGAGTATACATGTATGAGAAATAAGATACAGTTGTTACCTATACGAAAACCTTTAAGTGAAATATTTGTATAGTACCATATTTTAACTCTTAAGTAATAGTAGTAGTAATTTAACTTCAATAAGTACAATACCGTCTGAAGAATAATGTTTTAAAGATAATTATCATTATTAATGTATATAATTGTTCAATTACTTATGTAGGAGTAATAGTTAGTTGTTAAATTGTTCAATAATTTTGAAAAAGATTGTCATAGAATAAAAAAAAAAGATTAATGTTCTATACGTGTAGTATTATTATTATTATTATCCTAGCTAAATAAATATTCTATTTAAACACTGTGATGTTGTTGTTTCATTTACTAGCATTAGAATGAAGGGAGAGAGCAAGAAGGAGAGAGTGAGAAGGAGAGAGTGAGTTTCTACCTGCTATACTACGAAAAATAATAAAAACAGTAAAACATTTATCGATTTTTTATTTTCACCTATAAAATAACAAGGCCGTCCGAACCAATCATAGAATAGTAGACGTAACGGTTACCTCTATCCAGTGTTGTTTCATTTACTAGCATTAGGATGAAGGGAGAGAGAGCAAGAAGGAGAGAGCGTGGGAAGGAGAGAGAGAGAGGAGATTCTTTAATGCGTCCTCTAATAGCATCAGTACAGACAGGTAATACAGATTTCTTTATTGAAGAAGGAGGAGAGTGTGAGAAGGAGAGAGCAAGAAGGAGAGAGTGAGAGAGCGAGAAGGAGAGAGTGAGAGAGCGAGAGAGTGAGAAAGGAGACATCGAGAGAGGAGATTCTTTAATGCGGCCTCTAATAGCATCAGTACATACAGGTAATACAGATTTCTTCATGACGCCACCTCTGTTGCCGGTATGACAGATTCAGTACAGTTTCAAATTTAGCGCCACATGTTGTGATATAAAATGGCCGCACAGACTCTAATTGAAGGGTCTTCTCTACTCTAATACAGTTCTCTTTTTACGCGACCTCTCTACATACCGGTAATACAGATTTCTTCATGACGCCCTCTAGTAGTAGTACACGGGCTGCCGGTAATACAGATCCCTTCATGACGCCCTCTATTACCAACTAGCAGAACGTCCTTAATCGGTTAGAGCGTAAAAAAAATAATTAAACACTAGCGCCCTCTGTTTTTTCCTAGCAACACTAACACCATTTAGCCGAGCGCCGAACCAAATGCCGGTAATATACAAGGCCGGTAATACAGATTCCGCACTTCGAGACAGAAATCCCTAGATTAGAGAGAGATAGACATAAAAAGTCCCCAGATTAAAGAGAGATCGACATAAAAAGACCCGAGATTTGACGTAAAACGACACTGGCGCCATCTTTTTTCCCCTAGCAACACTAACACCATTTAGCCAAGTGACGAACCAAATGCCGATAATACAGAATGTCGGTAATGCAGATTCCGTACTTAACCACCTAGAGAGAGAGAGACAGACAAAAAGTCACCAGATTAGAGAGAGACAGAGAATCTAGGGTCACTAGAACCGTCTGGCTCAGGTGCCCTAATATCTACTTTTGTTCATCTGTGAACTACTCGAGTACTTTCAAATTATTATAAAGAGATATTTTAGTTTTAAGAAAGAAAAAATACTTATACTTATTGTTACAGTTTTTATGTTTACATAGTTATTTTTGAACAAATTTTAATCATTCTTTTGTTAAAGTTTAGTTCATACTTTGATCTACAAGATTCTAATGTTGGATACACAATCTATGATATATTAAAGATTATTAAAAGTTTCACAGTTTTATTAAAATACAACCTGACAATATTGTTTCGACAGCTATGCTGTCATTATCAAAGGTTTTAACACTTTTTCATTTTTATTTAATGCTAAAGACAGAACACATGATATCATGAAATCGGGCATTTACCGTTTAAATTGTTCTTTTTGTAGTTCGGTATATATTGGACAAACACTTCGAAATTTTGACATAAGATATAAAGAACACGTACGTCATTACAAAAATAAACATCCTGAAAAATCGAATTACGCCAAACACCTTTTAGAACAAAATCACACAATGACTCCTCAAAATAATATTAAATTCCTACATTTTTGTAATAACAAACGCAAATTAGACATTTTAGAAGCCTTTGAGATATACAAACACAAACTCAGGGTACCTTTAATGAATGAACAACTTGAGCTCAGTAATTCTCCGTTACTGGAAGTATTAGATATTTAATTATGATTATTATTATTATTTTATCTAGTTACCTATTTTGTATCTACCTTAGCGACGTGTTTGTTTATAATTATTTTACCTTTGATAATGACAGCATAGCTGTCGAAACAATATTGTCAGGTTGTATTTTAATAAAACTGTGAAACTTTTAATAATCTTTATTTATTTCATGATTATGGAGTTCCACAAAATAAGGCTGGAAACAATAAACAACAATATGATATATTCTTTCTTAAAATAATGTAAATTCAGAGGCTCTGCATAACGTATTTTTATACAATCACTTCCCCCCTTAAAAACTTTAAAGTAGCTTCGGGCAAGTTACTGTTACAATCACAGTACCACTTTGAAGTTGCAACGACTTTAAAGTAAATTATACTAAGTGGCAATACCCTACCACATACTTTAAAAGTTACTCAGAAGTAATGGAACTACATAGTTCCAATAAATAGTAGAAACAGCTACGTAATTACTAAGATATTCCGAACTGAAGTAATTAAACCTATAAAGTTTTATAGGTTTAGTTACGTAATTTAGTTGTAGTTACGTAACAACTGCTCAATCAAAGTTCCGATAGCAGTTACTACTACTTAGATGCTGCTTGGGATATATAAGCTCGGGTGATGTTTGTATAATTTACAGACGTGCTGCTAGTTGAGACGAGCCAAAAGCTCGAAACAGCTGTACTAGGCTGCCGTCTGTAAATTATACACATATCATTATAAAGTGAGTATAATAGTCGTCAATTTAAACAATTTTTAACTTTTATGATTAATATTAAATAATCGCTCAAAGTTTAGAAAGCTGGTATATTAAGCATATGATATATGAATTCAATATAGAATTTATGGTAAGAATGGGTGGGTAAGTCGGGGAGGAGTCCGAGCAGGAGGGGGTAAATCAGAGAGGGGTATAAGTTGGGGGGGCGTAAGCCGGGAGAAGAGAGATAATTCTGTGGAAGAGGCAAGTTGGGGAAGTAAGTCGGAAAAAGGAGTAAGGGGGGGTGTTTGTTAAATAACGCGTTTAAAAGTTCGTCTGAGAATGATAAGCTTAGTATTTTCAACTGTTTTTGTTCGATTACGTTTATTTAATACGTAAATATTAGAATTAAATTGGAAAAAATTGGAATCCCGAAGAATTGTAATCGCACAACGAACGTTGTATATACGGAAATCCTTCAATAAATTAACCTTTTGGCCCCCATGTTTTGACGGGGTTTCCGTAGTCCTATATTACTATTAATCAATAAAATATCTAATAAAGGAATACAGTATTTTAGAGAACGTGCTATAGATACATCAAATAAGCTAACGAGTTTTGAATGTAGTGTGTTTTTAGCTTATCTACTAACTCTAAGGAATTTTTAACAGAGTATTTTTGATTTGTAACCTATCGTATTAATAATAATAATAATATGGTTCAGTTTTTTGGATAAAATGTGATTATGGTACAACTAGGGTTGCCAACTGACCTTTTTTCGGAAGGACAGTCCTTATTTCTAATTCTAATTCCTATAGGAAAGGACGAGTTTTGTCCTTATTTAAGACAATCAACGAAAATGATTCAATATTTTACTTAAAATTTTACATTTTGTGAGCTGTATCAGGTTAGGTAATTTAGTGCATTATTGTTATTAAAAGCCATTAAAATGATTAAAACTACAGTTTATAATTTACCGGACGATGAAGAAAATAGGTTAAAAGTTTAAAAAATAACGAAACCGTATGCGTGTATACCGAGTGGGGCAATAGTGTGGGGAAGTCCGATAGCTCCTAAACGGTAACAGCTAGAAAAATCGTTCTAATACGGATGTAAACAGTGGATAGAGGCGCATTTAGAGAAATTATTTTCAAATATACAGGGTGTTGTAGAAAAGTGTGGCGCGCTTAAGGTAAATAGAATGCCCCAAATATTATTGCATATTTAACACCTCTCTTGGCAGGTTTATTCATATCTAAAATCTTAGCGCCATCTAATGACCGGTTTAGAAGTTTTTTTTTTTCAAAAAAATTGAGTTTTACATTATCCCACTTAACAGTTTACCGCTTTCACGGCCGCAACTGTGAAGACGAATTTAAGTAGGGATTTTGTTGCAGGGGCTTGTAGGGTGCTCTTTTTTAAAAGAAAATGGACCCACCATGTACATAGATTCAGAAAAACTGAGATTTTTCAGGCAGTGATACCAGAAATAGCATGCGCAAATAATTTAATATTAATTGTTGATTTATTAATATTAAACAATTAATAAGTAAACGTACTTAATTAGTAATTGTAAAACATCAAAAAGTAATTAATAATAAAAACAAACAAAAAAGGATGACAAATGAAATTCATTAAAGAAGTAAAAGGACATGAACAGACAGTATAGCCGACTGGAAGGTGTACTGAACTTAGGATTACAAAACCCGAGTACTACTCTCAGTTCCGGTAATTTTTTTTAATAACATTTCATAAAAACGTTTTTATGGTTATAATATGTATAAAAATGACTAACTTACAATTAAATACTAATATGTATGGATTTAGTTTAATTTTTGTTGTTCAAACGACCATAAAATTAAGGGATAAATTTACGTAATTATTCATTTTTATAAATATTATAATTAAAAAAAATGTTTATTTATAAAATATATTAAATATTTTCTTTTAAAAAAATTACCCGAACCAGGAATATACCCGGAGTTTTGTAGTCGTAAATCCAGCGCGTCTTCCAGTCGGCCATGCTGTCTATTCATGTCTTTTTCTTATTTAATGAATGTACCCAATTTATCATCCTTTTTCGTTTGTTTCTTTAATAAATTGTTTATTTTATACATAAACCTTTTTTTATGCATACAATATTTATAAAAGAGAATAATTATATAAAGTGAGCCCTTAATTTTATAGTCGTTATTTAAACTATGTTAAATAAAAATAAAACTAAATGATTATGCATGCCATTTAGTATTTAATTGTAAGTTATTTCTTTTTATGAACATTATAATGATAAAAAAATTGTTTTTGAAATATATTAAATAATCTATAAAAAAAAATCATAGCGGAATAAAACGAGGGTATGAAATCGTAAATCCAGTGCTCCTTCCAGTCGCTCATGCTGTTTGACCATGTCTTTTGCTTCTTTAATGAATGTCATTCATCGTCCTTTTTTGTTTCTTTTTTATTATTAATTAGTTTTTGATTATGAGCCCTTTTAACGACATTTGCCGGTTTACTACATTAACGTTTCGTTTTCATTTAAATAGCATTGGAAAACCTTTATTATTGTAAATGAATATAATAAATAACGTTTCTGGAAATTTTTGAGTGTCCTTATTTCCTACTTTCAAAAGTTCTTATAGGCATATTCTGTTTATGTGTTTTGATGAGTCCATACAGTTTACGCGGTTGTGGGTTTTTATTTATGATTTGTTGCTTTTATAATTCTGAAAAGCAGAGTATGGGGTTGGTGTAAGCGGTGTTGTCAAAGATGTTTACTTTTACTTTAAATGAGAGAAAATAATATTTTATCATTTTCAGTGGCGTGCGGTCCATGGAAGCAGTGGAAGCAATGCTTCCCTTGAGAATTTATGAAAAATAAAAGCAATGCTAACAAAAATATTTTTATAAAATTATGATTATCGTTTATTTAAATTTGTAATATTTAATCAACTTAAAGCTCAATATCAATTCCGTACAGCAAAAAGTATATTTATTTAGAGTACTATTTTAAATTAGGCTCATTGAACTTGCACGGAAAGGTAATACGGATTCAAATAATCAAATGTGTTACATACACTGCATATAAGCACTGATTTCGTTGCTTATAACTGCTCTTCTCTTAGCCTTGGCATGTATCAGCGGGCGTGGTGATACAAACGATGCTGTTAGCATTGTTTGGCCGTTATTTTTAGTGTGCTACATGCCCAAATGTTTATTTATTATAATTTGGTTATTTCTTCGATTTAGTGTTTGTTAAATTTAATGTTACTTAAGTATTGCAAATCTGCGAATGAGACTGTATTTTGTCACATTTTATTATTTCAATTTATATAAGTTGGATTTTTTAAAGAGAAATAATTCTATTTAGTTTGCTCTGTGTGCAAATTTAAAATTGCATTATCGTCACGACTACAGATTCAGCTGCTTCGGTGGAAGGTTCGATTACTTCCGATACATCCGAATCGGGACGATTTCTTTGTTTAGTTTGTAAATTATTAATAAAGAATTTTCTGCATACAGTTTTGGAGAGAAATTACAAATTATTAAGAAAGGCAGATTAAACCCAGAACTTTCAAATTTAACAACAAAGATTAAAACCTGCATCGGTATTTTGATAAGAAAGACCGGAAAATTGAGTTGCAGTATAAATACATAGTAGTAGTTTTTTAAAATAAAGAATAATAGTCGACAAATTCCATAAGTGTAAAGTGTAAAAGTTCTTCTTTGAAAAACTTTTAAGCTTAATAATTATAACACTGTTTTTTTTTTATTGTACCTAGCAGGGGCGGATCCAAAGAACTATTTTGAGGGGGAAATTTTTGGAAAAATAATTGTTTTAATAAATAATAATTAAACAAACATTACTTGTTTCTATTCTATGTATACTTATTTCTAAATTTGGAGGGGGAATTTCCCCCCATCCCCTCCCCCCGTGAATCCGCGCCAGTACCTGGTTGCTTTCCTATCCTAAATTCTCACCGCACGCCACTGATCATTTTAAATGTCACGTGGTTTTACATGGCTTATTGATTTATATAACTTTTATTAGAACTGAATAATATAGGCTGTACTGTGGGGCAGGGCCGGCGTAAGCTTTTGCGGGACCGGTTCAAAAATGCTCTTGACCTAAAAAATCTTCTAAATCAATTATTTATTATAAACATATTATTACATATTACAATAGGATCATAAGGTATCATTATAGTTATTTACGAAGCACGCGAGGTCTTTATTCTCGCATTTCTTAAAGCACGAGCGACGAAAGAGCGAGTGATTGATTTGCGCGAACGCTCGAAGATGGCTTTTGCACAAAATTTTTTGAATCGAACTTTAACAATAAAAAAACCATAATTAATCACAATCTTTAATACTGTTTCGAATTAGTAATTAGTGAATTAGTAGTAGGCAATAGCGTTCTCTTGTTGCCAATAGATGGAGCTCACACATTTGTCAGTGTATAGCCCCTCTATTTCAAATAGTAGCGACATCGTGAAGCAAACCAGGCACAAACTTTAATAAAGAAAAAATCACCACATGCATATTGTTTCGTCATTTTAACAAAAATTTGTTTAAAAAATACAATTTCGTAGTTATATATTACATTAATATGATCGTTTTTACATAACATGAATGTCCGTTATCAAATTCATGTTAAATTGTGAATATTCTTGTGCATGATGGTTATTAAACCTAAGATTTAGTGTAAAACGAAATGTCAAATCTAGTAACTTCCAATGCCACCAGCATACTTTTACTCCAGCGACGAGATCAATCGTTGTCGCTACTATTTGAAAATAAAGGGAGCTATATGTCAGTGGAATTATTAGCGATTACTAATCTAATTCTTTTGAGATTTCTAATTGGGAGGCACCAATAAATATAGATAACAACAGTGGCGGATTTAGGCACAAGAGTTTGAAGCGGCCGCTTCAGGCCCCACAAGTCAGGGGGCCCCGCAGAGGCCTCCTGCCAAGGACTACACTGGACACGCAACAAATAAAAATTATTGGCGTGGGAATTCGCTTTCTCGAAAAAAGTGAAACAAGAAACAGATCATATCGTGTACAGACGGGTAAAAAAGGTGTTCGGTAGACGAAATATAGAGTTTTGTGCGAAAAGGCAAGCATTCAGAGCGACAGATAAAGTTTTGTAATGAAATATGCAGTTTCGCAGCAGACCTGCAAGGAATGTATCATCTCTGTCGCTCCGAATGGCTTGCCTTCAATTCCTTCTAGCAAACTCTGCGCGGTCGTCTAACTTACATTCGGGAAGGGGAATTGTACCATGCTTTCGAATGGGTGAAATTCCTTAATGTCATTTGTAAATTGTCAGCATTTCCCAATGTTGAAACAATTTAAAAAAAAATCTTAACATTACCGATATGTAATGCAACTGTAGAACGATCGATCTATCTTTGTTCTTAAACGTGTAAAAAAATATTTAAGAAATAATCTTGGACAAAGACATTTAAAAAATTTATCAGTAATGTTGAAAATGACATTACGTAAAATTTATGTTTTGAGTGTTTTGAAATTATTATTGATAAATTTGATGCTTCTAAAAGCAGAAAAGTTTCATTATAAATGAAATGATTATGGAATAATAGTATATTAAAGAACGAGTTTCGTAAGGCAAGATTTATTGTACTAGTCCAAACTTAGAAAACGATCCGCTCGCGGCGAGTTTTCTAAAGGACGAGTGCAGTAATGACTTATGAAACGAGTTTTTTTTATGCTATTTCTTCTATTTTGCGCCTTTTATTCCCTTTTTAAATAAAATAAATCGCAATTTCAAAATTTAGGGAATTTTGTGGTAATTGACATCACTGATGTGACATTTGAAAATTCAGATTTTTAGAGTGAAGTGTTTGCCAATTTGCTGTATTTTCGATTTTTTTTCATTACTACCAACTTTCAAAAAGTTGGGCTATTAAAGCACTCAATTGAGCTATTAACGCACTGTTTTGGATGCTTTAACAGCTTTATTATAGACGCAAAATAGAAAAAATGTTTTTCTTTTACTGACTCATCTGTCATTTTTATTTGCATTGTTGCACATGTATTTGACATAAGTCGCACAGAGCCACGTTGACTTAGTTGCCTACTCTACTGTTATTAAATGCACATTTTAAATTCTTAATTTCAAGATTTCAGAAAAAACGTAATGTACACCTCAGCACTAAAGCTGATTTTTTATCACTCGTTATGGCTGTTCAACAATCTCTATATTCGTGATAAAAAAGTACAACATTATTTGGTATACAAATAACTAATTTATCTACGACCACTATAGAAAATTACACAAATTTACATAGTCTAGTAATGATGAAAATGACATTGTTCATAATCTTTAAACTGTACGGAAATGACCGTGAGAAATGATTTCGCATTATCAGTGGTTCTACTAAAATGCCATAGCTGTCAGCACAAGCAATATTTCTAATTATTTGAAATACACATACTAGTTACAACTTCTAGATAAAGATTAATTTATTTTTAAAAGTTAAAATTGTTAATGGACGACTATTATACTCACAATTTTCTAGTGATATGTGTATAAATCACAGACGGCATCCTAAGACAGCTGTTTCGAGCTTTTGGCTTTCCTCGGTCCTCAGTTAGGGGCAGCTCGTTTGTGATTTATATACATATCACAATAAAATTGTGAGTATAATTAATAGTCGTTCATCAACAAAACTCACTTTATTAAAACACGTTTGTGTTCACTTTATATTTTAGTTATGTTAATTTATTCTGTTTAATTAATGTTTTACTTTAAATTATATTTTGAATGCAAATCCATATAGAAAAAAATTATCATCCCCGCTGGAAATCGAACCCTGGGCCTTCCACTTTCTGACATTTCTATCTCTGAGCTACTGTGTCGACTATCAGCATATAAAGTTACGATTATTACATTGAGTTATACGCGTTTCTTAATTTTTACGACTAACACCTGCTTTCCACAAACTGTGGGCATTGTCTACTTTTCACAATCCA
This sequence comes from Agrypnus murinus, assembly GCA_929113105.1. Lineage (NCBI taxonomy): Eukaryota > Metazoa > Arthropoda > Insecta > Coleoptera > Elateridae > Agrypnus > Agrypnus murinus. The sequence continues at coordinate 32,092,714 of OV816023.1, read as the reverse complement.
GCATCTCAATCTCAAATCATATTCTAGGTTAAATATTTTTCCTAGCTTTTGGTGTTTTATTACGTTTTTGTGGTCGTAGATAAAGTATATAGTGTGTAACACTTACAAAAACGCCAATTTCACACTCGTGTGAATGCGGCATGAGACGAAGTCGGATTATTTAAAAAATCTTGAGGAGGCAATTTCCTCCATCCCCCCCATGAATTCGCGCCTGATGTTAATAATTATATATACTTTTGATAAAAAAATAAAAGGTATATAAATTGTAGTAATCGATTTATACTATGGGGCCCCAAAAATTTGTAACGCTTCAGGCCCCTTAAGTGTTAAATCCGCCACTGGATAACAACAAAATTAAACAAAATGACTTTGATATGCGGTAGGTAATTATGCAGGCAACCAATGAGACGCATGCTTTAGTTGTAACATAACCTTCAAACCTTTCAAATTGACAATTATCCCACCGCATACTCAGTTTTTATAAAATTCTACTAGAATGCAGGTCAGGCTTTGGCGCATCTCAATACCCAAATGGAAAAAATGGCATTTTTAAATTAAATTTTAGGTATAATTAAAGAATTCCCTCATCAAACATTTTTTGGCCAAACTACTGTCATTTTAACGGAAATAATATGATGAGTCTAAATATGTAAATCGTTTTAGGGGCAAATACTCCAATGGCCCAATGAATAATAATTATATTAAGTTTTTATGACTGCCAAATTGTGTAATTTACAATTACACAATTTAGCTTGGTTAGGTTTAGGTTAGGTTACGTTTAGATTTAGGTAAAGTTAGATTAGGTTAGGTTAGGGTTAGGTTCGGTTAGGTTTAGGTCAAATTAGATTTGAATAGTCTAAATTAGGTTTAGGTTAGGTTAACTTAGGTTAGGTTAGGTCGAAAAAAATCGAATTTGCTTTTGCATAGTGCTTTGACTAGGTAGTGGCGTTTTTATGGAAGTTAGGTTGATTAGCAACCAATTTTGAAGGCTTAGCGACGTTCGCCCCAAAAATGATTAATATAAATATTTAGAATCAGCATAGAATTTCCGTCAAAATCACACCAATTTGGCTAAAAAATGTTTGGTGGGGAAATTCTTTAATTGTTCAAAATTTTATTATTATCAAGACAATTCATTTTTAGAAAGCCTAAAAGGGTCAGTGCTTTAAGCACGAGTGTGCGAACACTACGTTTGCGTTCAACTGTTACATTCGCAAAAGTCATTTTGAAAGTGGTTAATTTAAAATATTATTTTTCTGGCCTATTTCGTTGAAAAGTTTTTAATTAATTTTAAGTTGTAACGCGGCGCCTTATAAAACGCGGGGCCGTCTAAAGTGCGAGGCCGGGTTCCGGAGAACGCGTTGAACCTGCCTCGCGCCGGTCCTGTTGTGGGGTAAGGCTGTAAAATGGGTCTTGGCGGGTAGTGGCGGATTTAACACTTAAGGGGCCTGAAGCGTTACAAATCTTTGGGGCCCCATAGTATAAATCAATTACTACAATTTATATATCTTTCATTATTTTATTAAAAATTAGGTAGGTACATATAGTTATTAATACTATACTAATTACATTTAATTACATATGTAAATACAACAATATTTTGAAATTAATATAATATATATGTAATCGTATCATTTTAATTTTTTGGTATAACTGACTTATTCGTTAATTGACATTATACCTACTAATAAATATTATTTGTATATTGTGTTACAAGTGCAGAAAAGTCCCAATTTTCACGTGTAGAGAAGTTGCAGCATGAAATGAAGTCGAATTCCGCAATCACACGAGTGTGAAATTGGCGTATTTGCACGTGTTATACACTATACCGGCAACCACAAAAAAATAATAAAACAACAAGAACTAGGAAAAATCTTTAACCTAGAATATGATTTGAGATGTTCTGGATTGTCAAAAGTGGACAATGCTCACATTTTGTGGAAAACAGGTGTTAGTTGTAAAAATTAAGAAATGCGTATAACTCAATGTAATAATCATTTATTTATAAAATTAGAATTGAAATTTGAACAATTATTTAAGTTAATAACAGTAGTTTTGTTGGCGTCTTCAATTTTTTTTTAATGTTATAGACACATTTTTAAATGTATTTTGGACGTCGTGTTGTTCCGACGCTGCTTTTTTGTTAATGAAAGTTAATCATAACCTCTATTTTACAAATACATTGAAAACCTAATGCTTCATTTGTATGTAATTTTAAATAGCAAATTCCCAAAATATTTTTAGATTTCCACGTTATAGACCGGTTATTCTAAATTTATGGATTAAAGCCATTAGAAGGATATATCGTGTCTGAACGTGCACGTACAGCTGATTTCAAATAAATCTAGGACAAGTCTCGAGAGTGATTTTTGTGTTATTAACAACTTGTGAACTAGGCTTTAAATTATATTTTCATAGTTAACTACATAACATTTATTAAATAGCAATGAAAACAAAAAGCAACATTTACAGTATGGAGTACTGACTGTCCTAGATTTATATGAAATCAGCTCTACATATTACGGCCGCGACCGAAATGACTCGCCGAGATACTAAGGCGGCCGGGAGTCGCTCGCTGTATGTACGCACTTTACGTTTCAGTATATACGGAATTAGCAAATTATAAAAGCTATCATTGTTTTTATTGTAATTTAGCAATAATAATGAATAATATTAATATATACTAGCAATTATATAATAATATTAAAAATAATCAATTTTACGTTAATTCAATAACAATTTTATAATAACTTTATATAGCAGTTATATGCTGGTAGTCGACACAGAGCTCCGAGATAGAGATGTCGCTCGGAAAGCGGAAGGTCCAGGGTTCTATTTCCAGCCGGGGTGATAACATAGGCCTGCATTTTAATACCTTATAAAATGTTAATTGAGTTTTCCAACTGATTTTGGGTGTTGAGTGGTTCTGATTTCAAATCTGTTTTCGGTTTTTCTCTATCACGTAAGGTCTTTGAATAAAATAGTAAAACAATCGAAGACATAGAGATATTTATATGTATTTAGGGTAAAAAGGCGAAGTGAAAAAGGCAACAAAAAATTACAAAAATCATAGAAATATAAAAAATAACATACATTATTCCTTTATCTTTTTGGAAACCCTTTTCTGTTTGCTGGAAAAGTTTCTTTTTGTTGTTTTACGTCTAAATACAGTTTTTATACGATACTAAAGAAATGTTCCTGAAGCAAGCACATTTTTTTGCTTAGATGGATCCTAAACTCTGGAAAAGATCTTTTGGAAGTATTCAATCTATAACATTTAGTCATTTAGTTCCTCTTGAGAAAATAGCTGCGGTTTAGAGTTTCTTGAAAATGGTGGTTTAAAAATGCCAATTTCTGCAACTGATGTCATTGCCGACCGAAGATTGAGATAGTTAATATATTTAAGAGTTCTTTTGTTATTACCCTTAATATCACAAAACAAAAATACCAGTAGTCAGTGGGCGTGATTTCTTGGTTCTCTCCAGACCACTGGTATTCCAAAAGCCAAACTTTTTTGTTTCTTCAAACCAATGCCTTAAGTGTGCCCAAAGTTTATCAGTATTTCTGTTCTGAAGGTTTCGGAAATGAAAGAAATATATAATTTGATTTGGGCAACAAGAAATAGCACAATATTGGTTCACAAAAAATTGTACGTGATGGAAACAAAAATGGGTTTGTTTTAATTAAATATACGCCCCAACTAAGCTAAAAAAATCAAAATAGTTTAATCACTAATTTTTAGAAGACCAATATAAGTTTTTCTAAGTTTTTTTCAGTACAGTTTAGAGATTGTGAGCAATGAGTCATTTTCATGGTTAATAGAGTGTGCGAAATGTTATTTTCTATAGTTGTCGTAGACAAATACATTTATTTGATGTATTATAAATAATCAGTTATTTATAATGGAACTTTTCTGCTTTTAAAAGCTGCAAATTTATTAATAACATTTTCAAAACATAAATTTTGCGTAATGTTATTTTCAATAAACAATATTGATAAATCTTTTTTAAATGACTTTGTCCAAGATTATTTCTTAAATATTTTTATACACGTTTAAAAACGGAGAAAGATCGTTCTCCAGTTGCATTACATATTGTCATATTGGTAATATTAAATATGTTTTTTAAAATTGTTTCAACATTGGGAAATGTTGACAACTGACAAATGGCATTAAGGAATTTCACCCATTCGAAAGCGTGGTACAGTTCCCCGTCCCCGAATGTCAAGTCGGACTAACGCGCAAATTTTGCTAGAAGGCAAGCATTTGTAGCGACAGAGATGATACATTTCTTTGCGGTCCGCTGCTAAACAGTATATTCCGTTACAAAATTTTACCTATCGCTCTGAATGCATGCCTATTAGCACGAAGCTCTATTGCGTCGACCGTACACCTTTTTTACCCGTCTGTACAAGATATGAACTGTTTCATGTTTCACTCTTCACTCGCGACAAAATGAGTTCGCATGCCAATAATTCTTATTTGTCGCGTGTCCACTGCGGTCCTGCGCAGGGTTCCTCTGCGGGGTCCCTGACTTGTGGGGCCTGAAGTGGCCGCTTCCAACGCTTGTGTATAAATCCACCACTGTTGGCGGGGCCTTTTATCGGCTGTTTCCCCCACGTCACAGGGGTTGCAAAAGCGGTATGGACGGCCTTATACTTGCATGAATGGCAAAAGAAGTCATTTAAAAAAATAGTACATACTTTATTTGACAAAGCTGTATTTCATCGACCATAAACATTATACTATACATATTTTATTATTAATAAATTATAATTGTAACTTCATTGATTGTATATTTTGGGAGAACATATAAAATCAATTCTAAGAATACCAAATTCTTAATTATATACTATATAGTAGTTTACCGATAAATTTAAAAATTTATTATTTTTGAGGGGGCATCCCCTTTTCATCTTGCAGTTACAGCACTGTTTCTGTTGTCCTAATTTCGTTTACGACAGTACACAGTAGTGACAGTTAAATAATGCATTTGCACACCGTCGCACACTTATTAACCTCACGAAAGATATTTTTATCCACGGAATGGGAAAGCCAGTAATTTTATTCTAATAATAGCAACAATTACACGGCGGATCAAGTTGTCATAAACCTTTCTATTACTGGATTTAAGATCGTATATTTTACACATCAACAACTGACTTCGCGAGATAAACAACTTTATAAGTATAAATGGGGAGTTATCCAAATCAACATGGTGCAAGTTAGTACTTTATAATAAATCTTTATGATAAAAAAAATAATAATTTTACTTAAATTAAGATTATCCTCCACCACCTGGTGGTTACCAAGCACCAGGTTACCCTGGATATGGGCCACCACAAGGAGGGTACGGCCCACCACAGACAGGTTATGGTCCTGCACCAGGCGCCTATCCGCCACCCCAGGGAGGTTATCCTCCTCCACCAGGAAGCCCTTATGCACACGGTCCTCCTGTTATGAATCAACCAATGGCTCAAGGAGGCATGCCCGGGAGTAAGTACCGTATTCAGTAAGTTTATCAAAAGCAATACTTATTTTTAGTTAAACAAAAAATAAATAAATAAATACGAGATAATATTATTAAAAGAGTGATAACACGAAGTAGGGATCAAAAGTTTACGATAACAATGATAATGGAATTAAAATAGAGTAGTAAGTAGTCTTGTTTATTAAATTGGTTTATTATGTGATTCAATTCATTGCGGGCTGTCACTTTGTGACATGGGTATTAAAGTAGGAGCAAAGTAGTGGTAGTGCTTCTTGTTTTTCAATAAAAATGTCCAAGTCAAGACGAGTTACTAATTTAAAGGGAACCATCACTTCGTTTATTCTTCAAAAAGTTAGAAATTTATTGCGATCGAGAAAATCTTCCACAAAAAGCCGTGGTTATGAATATCTTGTTAGTGAGGAGGAACAAAGGTAAAAATATTCTTTTATAAGTTAATTAAGAACTTTGTCGATTATTTATAAATTGTTAACTTTTTATTGGCACTATTAAAATATTTTATTAACATCAATATTGTTGTTATTGTTAATGCACAGTTTCCTATCAGTATTTACTTAAATACATTAATGCCTTATCGTAAGTAAAATTGATTTGATGAACTATAGGAAAATTTAAATTTCTTAAATCAAGTTCATCTAACATAAAATTTACATTTCAATAAGAACGAGAGCACATTTGAGAATTAAACCTCTATTAAGTGCAATACATGAAAAGAAAATAAATAAACTGCTATAGAAAAGGAGATAGAAATTACTTTTACAATAGCCTATTGTATCTTGTGTATACAAAGACTGTTATATGCTTTTGATTTTGCACTTGCATATACTTAGTAAAGAAAGACGCTTAACCAATTTGGTTTGTAGTTAATATACACAAAATATTATAATGGAGAAATATTTTTCCAACTTTGTGTTATGTGAAAATAATTCAGGATATATTCTAAATACTGGATGTAAACACAATGAAAGATGAGGAACTGCTTTGTAAAGTAATGATGCGTAACTTATCAAAATTGTTCAAGTTGCAGGTGTTAATACAATAACTATTGATTGTCTCGCGCTGAGACTACAGTGTGTGTTCTTATGGACAACGGGGTTGCCAAACATCTTGCAAGCAACTTTTAAAAACACTTTCTAAACATTGTAGTTGTAACTGCATAAACCTTTATAAGCCCTATTGTTCGAGCAAGTTATATTGCAGGTAGTCACTTCTTCTGACAGCGGTAGTAAAACAAAATTTCAAAATTTGCTGCTGTTCATGTAGTGCGCATATAAAGTCTGGAACTATCGAAATAAATCTTTTATTAAATATTTTTGAGAAAAATCCTCGAACACGTTGATTTTTATCTTAAAGGAGACATATTTTAGTGTAATCGTTATTTGTAGATCGTCTTTTGTTTCCGAGTTATGACGATAACCAAATTTTTTTAAATGGAAACCCTAATTTTTTATGATGGATTTGGAAAGATAATGTAATGCTAAGATCAAATATGCTAAAAAAGTATGATACTGTATTAAGAAATTTCTGAGATAATTGCTTTTAAAGTTTTAAAACAAAAATTAAAAAACAATCAAGAGTTCCAAGTTTTAATAAAAAAAAGAATTCTTTGAAGAACTGTCATAAGTTTAACGCTAAGCCACTTGTTACATGGATACTTGATTTTTTTATTAAGGAAATTAAACTCTTGGTTGTTATTCAAAGTTCAAATTTTTTGATAAAAAATCAAGTAGCCATGTAACAATTGACTTAGTGTTAAATTTATGGCAGTTCTTAAAAGAATTTTTAATTTTTTTATTAAAACTTGGAACTCTTGATTAGTTTTTAATTTTTGTTTTAAAACTTTAAAAGCAATTATCTCAGAAATTGCTTTCCAAATCCATCATAAAAAATTAGGGGTTTTCATTTAAAAATATTCTCGCTGTCGCCATAACTCGGAAACAAAAGATGATCTGCAAATAACTATTACACTAAAATATGTCTCATTTAAGATAAAAATCGACGTGTTTAAGGATTTCTCTCAAAAATATTTAATAAAAGATTTATTTCGATAGTTCCATACTTTATGAGTTAACGCCAGTACTATTACAAAACTAATAATTTTGAGTATAATTAAAAGTCAAACGTTTTATTTGGATGTTTGAATTTTAGGTAAATAAAAAAGTACAACACAAGTTATAGTTATTTGGTTTTTATTAAAGAAACATTAAAACTAATAAATTATTGTATACTATAAAATTGTATACTAACAAACTACACTTTTTTAATTGTACAGCTTTTATATAAATCAGTGATAAATTGAAAACAAATAATATGAGTATAAAAAGTACAACAGCAAAAAGTTCAGCATTAGCACAAATCACTCGAAATCACTTTCATCTTTTACGTCACTTTCCAAATCTATAAGTATTGTCTCAATATCATCCATCAATTTGCCACATGTTATCTTCTGTTTTAATTACATGGTTAACATAATTGTTCCATTTTTCCGCTGCCACTTGAACGTACGCTTCACTAATTAAATTTCGAACATCTCCTTTAAATGTGGTATTTTTTTAGCGATATACTGTTTTACATCACCCCAAACTAATTCAATGGCATTTAACTCGCAATGGTACGGAGGTAATCTTATTATCGGAATGCCGTATTCTTTTGCAAATTCTTCAAGAATGAATGTATTTGTCATAATTAGATTTGAAAGCCTTCACCACGTCCAATAGATCTGCTTTCAAGTAATCATCGTCAAAATAAAATCTTTTGACCAAAGCCATGATCGTATTTCTACTTTTTTCCAAGACTGATTTGGTATCTTTTCAATTTTTCGGCAATGGTATGGTGCATTATGCATTACTACAACTGATTTTGCAGGTAAATTGGGCAACAAAGAATTTGTAAACCAAGTCTCAAAAGTAGCTCCATCCATTTCATCATGATAATCCGCACTGATCTTCTTTGCTAGAAAGGTCAACTCTGCCCCATTTATAAAACCTTATTTGCTGCCAACATGAAGTAAAATAAAACAAGGGCCACGCTTTGTGGGAGCTTTCAAACCAGTGGTTAATCCTCGAATGAAGGCGTCCCGATATGATTTAATTGACATATCCACCCATTGAGCTTTGACGCTGTGGCCAAGATTGACCCAAGATTCATCAATATAAACTATATTGTAATCCTCTTCTCTATATTTTTTAATTTGTCTTAAATAACGATGACGCCATGCAATTATCTCTTCTCTTTCAATTAAATAAAATCATCGTCCTCTCTTAACATACTGGAAATTCATATCACGTAATAATCTATTCAACGTACTTCTACTAAAGTTGAGCAAGTTTTCATCGTCATTTACAGCTGCTACTATATTGTTCATCGTTGGTGGTATATTTTGCGAAAAAAACTCGTGCACCTTTTTTCTAATTTCACTCTTAATTCCATCACAGTAGGTTATGTTGCGCGATTTTGAAGTATTTTTATTCTTCGCTCTTTTTTTGGAGATTTTATTCCATCAGGTGAAATACTTTCTTGACGTACTGAGAACAAAGTTTTTTCGCTAATACCTGTTTCTTTAGAAACTTGTCAAATAATTACTGATAATGACTGCCGGGTCTCAGTAAGACAATATTTTATCAAATTTGACAAAATCTGTTTTTCACCAACCTTTAGTACACAACCCATTCTGTTTTTAACAATATTCGCCATACTTATGTATAATGTACTATGTGTGTTATGTAATACTACAATACGACAATGTTAACAATAATTACAAACGATAAAACTCAAACAACTAAGCGAACATCTATAGACGCACAAGCTATCAAAATTTGAAACCAAATAATTATTTCTGTATTAAGAAATTTGCCTATATTATGTAGTTCCGCGAAGTAAAAGTAGAAAAAACCAGAAGGGTTTATTGTTCACTAAAATCCTTTGTATTTGCTGCTAATCCTAAATTTCCGTGTTTGCAAGTTTCTTTTGAAACAAGTTGAACAAATGAATGATTTTATCATGATGAAATCATTTTACTGTTAAAATTACGTTTGGGACTGTATTTAAAAGAATTGTGAATTAAAAGATTAAAAAGATCATGCAGAAGCTAACCAGCCGTTATTTTTATTTTGAAAGAGTTTGAAGACGAAAGAATTAAACAAAAAAGTATAAGTAATAAAATATCGGATATTTAGATACATGTACGATGTAAAAATCCCAAGTAATGTTTAATAAAATAACAAATACATGTTAATAAGACTTTCTTTTAAATGCTTTTTTTGTATGGTTACGATTACACTTTTTTGGTTACTGTTTTCAAAGGTTTAGAACTTCTGGAATCTTAATCCACATTTCTATAGATTCATACAGTGAAATAGGTGGCAACAACGAAGCACAAACTCCCATAAGAAATACATTGGCTATCTTTCCTTCACTGTAGTCCCAACGTGAGACGGACAATAGATACCGCTATTATGTGTTAACATACAACCATTTGCATATCCTTTGTCTAAAACGTTAAGCAGGGCCGGCGTAAGCTTTTGCGAGGCCGGATTCAAAAATGCGCTTGGCTTAGAAAACTTCTAAATAAATTATTTTACAGATACAAGATAATAATAACAGATTGGTGCGGCCTGTACCACCACTGTACAAATTACCCCCACTTTTTCTTTTATATTAAGGGTGACTCCTTGTCACCAAAGGCAGTGATTCGCATGTGAGTCACAAGAAAGTCGCAAGCAAGACATTTTCATATCACAACTTGTATTTTTACTTATTGTACAGGGTACCTTATCTTGGAAACTGTAAGAGTTACGAACAAATGTTAAATACCAAAGTTGGTTGGTGTAAAACAAATTTTAATTTTATAATCCAAGAAATATATACGTTGATTCTCTATATTCTTTCTTTCTTGGCTTGACTCTATTGGGGTTTCGAACCCTGGGGGTTCGAACCCTGGCTGGGACGTTATTTTTTGCTTTTTTTATTTACGTTTTTAATGGTTTCTAAAATATTCTAAAGTCATTTTTAGATGTTTCCTAAAGTTTTTTGGTACTGTATAAACAAAACTTTATACCCGCGTAGCAGGTATTACAACCTAGTAGTTTTGTATATACAGGGTGATCATTCAAGCTTGTTGTTTTATAGTTCTATTTCGTGCTTATTTAAACGTCCCCAAAATGGAAATATTGCGGTAAACAAGTTATAGAAAAACTTCTTTTGATGTTAGATTAACTACCCTGTAAACTAAAGTATCAAGAATCTGTAAATAGTTAGAGTGTCATTATATTGAGAAGTACCCGTACCAAATTTTCAGCATTTAATCTGTCTGGGATACTTACCGAGAAACTAAGAAAAAAAAATCTTCAATTTCATGTGGCTGCAGTTTATAGAGGTACATTTTTCAGTATATGTAAGTCACGTTAAATGCGCTACACTGACATCAGGTCCGCTGTTAAATTCTGGACGTATCTTATTGAAATACAGTGTAAGTTAAAAGAGAGAAATGAACTTTAATAAAACCAAAATAACAGAATGAAAAAAATTGGCCGTTGTGGTCACGCTCCACAGTTGGCCGTTGTGGTCACACACTCTAGTTGGCCGTTGTGGTTATTTTGGCCGTTGTGGTCATCGTCACCAGCGACTCCAATACCTAAGCGTCGGTGGCCGTTGTGGTCAAGATGGCGAATGGGGTGGAATTTTTAGTTGGCCGTTGTGGTCATGGTGGCTGTTGGCCGTTATGGTCACGGAGGCCGTTGTGGTTATGACCACAACAGCCAAAATAGCAATTGGCCGTTGTGGCCAGGCCCCGTCTAAGTTTATAAAACAACCAAAAAAATACTGGAAACAGTAACATTTTATTTCTTAAAGTTGATATCACTGTTGAAAACCAAAATGTCAAACTTATTTACGTTGTAAACAAAGATTAGAGAGGGTTAAGATAGGAAACTGGCATAAGAGCACTATGTAAAACAACGACTACGCTTTTTGTGGTCCAATTCCCCCTGAGGCGTTAGATGTCGCAATATTCGCTACAATATCATGGCCATTCATATTCGCTGACGGCGGAAAATGAAGTTGGTCATGACAATACGACTGGCGTCGAATTTTGAACGGGAGATGTCGCTACAATATGGATGGCGCCAAACTCAGGAAAAAGAGTACAATATACTAAAAAATAGTTACTGCTATTTAATTTCCAAGATCATCTAAAAGAAATAAATCTAGTGGTTTGTTTATAGACATTATAATGACTGTATAATAGAGATTATACACAGAAATAGTGCTGTTAAATGTTTATAAGTAGTTTATTTTCAATATAATATTAATAGTAATAACAGTAACAATAATAACCAATTCTTGCTACTGCTATTAAGTTATACATTTGGTAATACATTCATTATAAATATGCGATGATCTGGGAGTAATGATATTCATTACACACGGGTCGTGAGTATTAATAACAATATGTTGTTATCCATTTCTTTGCACTGAAACAAAAAAAGAAAAAGTAGTCTTGAAGAGCAATAATGAATACAACCGAAAGTTACTTACATATTTACATCCTTTGGCAACGTGAAATAAGTATGTTGAGGATGATCGTTTTTATTATTGCGGCAATTTTCCACTGTGTAACACGAGACCATTTTTTTCTTTCAATTTGGAGAGCAAATCTCGCCCAAAACCAAAAACTATTCAAAATCTTGATGATGCTTTGAAGATGATTTTCTTGACAGTTATCAAATAGGTTTTTATCTGTTTTGTTTAGGTGATGTTACCAATGGTTACCAAAAAATGACAAACAAATAAACATCAATTACTTTTTTACGACAAACCTGCCTTCTCCTGAGACTATAGATGGCAATACCTACAACATCGTCGCTTAGCTTCCTATCTTGGTTGTAAATTTGAAAAACAACTGCAGAATTAGAATTTTCAGTGTTGTTTACTCTTAAACAACTTCTTAACAAATTTTATTTAAAAAGTTATTAGTAGTATTTTTTAAATAATTACAAAATAACACAAATAAAAGAAATAGTATAAAGTATTCGTTTCATAAGATATTTTAGCGCACTTTTCATTTAGAAAACTTGGATGCATGCTCTAAAAACGTGTTTTATGAAACTAATACCTTAATATACTATTTTCTATTTGCGTTAATTTGTAATCATTTAAAAGAAATAACTTAGTTATAAGTAAAATTTGTTAGGGATACCTTGTTAAGTAGTTTGACAGTTGGCAACACTGGGATCTCTAATTCTGCATTTGTTTTTCAAATTTACACCGTAAATAAGTTTGTCATTTTAAGAACAGCTGTTCAACACTGATTTAACTTTAAAAAATAAAGTTTACAATTTCCAGTATTCAAATAAATCTTTTTGGACACACAAATTATCAGAAAATATAAAGAAAAATAAAAAAAGTTGATAGTAGCCACAGCAATATAAAGTTTACAATTTCCAGTATTCAAATAAATCTTTTTGGACACACAAATTATCAGAAAATATAAAGAAAATAAAAAAAGTTGATAGTAGCCACAGCAATATGACACCCTGTATATACAAAACTATTTTTTTTTGATAACAATTAGAGTTTCCAAAATAAGGTACAGGATCATCTTGCGTGAGCCACCCTGTACAAATTACTATCATTCTTCTTCTTCTAGTTAGAGTTCCAAGGAAACAATAATGAAAAATTGATTTCAATCATTCCCGAAACAAAAGTATTAAATATTGTTTAGTCAACACCTTGCAAATTGTAATTTATAAATAAAAGGATCATCAGACTATTTACTAATTCTATTTAGAAAAACAGTCGAATACTAGATATTCATCATGACGGGTCGACGAAGCTTATTAAGATTAAGCGAATTAAAGATGCTGTTAAACCTCATAAAATTAGTGCCAAGTGTATCCCTGCAAAAAATAAATGTGCACATTAAATTAGTTTCTAGTATGAAGTATCAAAGGCTATTGCTAAAGTTCATATTGAAGGGAAGCATTTTTCAGGTATTTTTGTTTATTTAGATTTACCATTTACGTAACCAGGTTATCTTTAATTATTCTTTCCATTATTTATAACCAGTCTTTATTAAATACTCTACATCTGAAAAGAAATATTTAAAATTAATTTAATGTTGTTGCAGCAAAATTGATTGATTTTATACAATATCATCTAATCCTCTTAGTACTATATAATTTACTATTAAATTAGAATTGTTTTTATGGTTCAAGTTTCAATCTTAGTCATTTTCAAAAATGCTTTAAACATATTTAAAAAGAAAAGGTTTGAAACTTTGTTTGATGTTTTAAACTAGTTTTAAACATACCAACCCTGGTTTTCGCTCTTGCATTTTTGTTTTACTAAACTATTTATTATAATTTTGGATGCATAGTTTATGTTACTGTGTAAACCAACGAATAACACTAAATTATTAAACAAATTTTTCATTAATTTTAAAATGTTAGTAGTAGTATGGAATGGATTTCTAAAAAAAAAATAAAATTTGAAATATCTCAAAAACTATTGGGTTTGGATAGGTGACATTCTGCCTAAATCGAATGCAAATGAGTTCTACTAATACCTCCTAAAAGGAATACGTTGAGTCATGGACTTACCAATCACATTGTATAACATTATGTAAACGCTCAAATGGCAATAAGGCTTTGATGGAAGAATCAGATCTTAACTACAATGTTGTTAGCAACTCCTAGTTAATGTATAGAGAAATACAAAACCTCTTATAAATGACTTCATAGTTTATAACCTTGATAGTTTTTGTTTCGAACCATCATTGAGAAAAATAATGCTAAATGTTTTGATTAGAGTTTCCCCCACTTACAACAAGTTGACCTATGAAGTTAGGATCATCAAGGAAATGTTTCTGATATCACACAGTAAAACTTCCATTGTTTTATTAATACAATAGCTAATCGTTTTTCTGCATGTTATTGGAATGCAGAACTTCATCATTTTGTTCCATTTTATTAAAACATACTTCATAGGAGAAATTTCAAATTTATTCTGCAATTATGAATGAAGTTGGCTATAATATTTTTATACAGTGAGGTCGAAAAGTAAGGCATAAATTAAATATTTTAAAAACGCTTAATATATCAAGGAATCGCTCGGACCCATCAATTTTATATATTCTGGGCTAATTTTAAAAACATCTTCTGTTATACAGGATATTTTAAAACATGTGGGCTACCATCAACTTTGATTTTTCAAATAGTAACCCCCAATTTTTTGGTAATTTTCAAATTCCTCGAAAAAATTCTAAACATTTTTTATGTAAATTATACTCTATACCTAAAATAAATTGTTTTTGAGTTGACACCTAAATTCTCGATAAATAATTTAAAGAATAAATTCTGAAATAAAATAAAATCTTTAAAACCATTTCTAGATTTTCAAATTCTTTAGATGCCTGAAAAACCAATTTAGCTAAATTAAAAAACAAAAGCCATTGCAGCATTTTGAAACGACAAAATGACAATACTGTTACATAACAGTTTTTTTGGTAACATTTAAATTGTATTTATTTTAATGGAAATTGAGACTCAATTTTATTTTTAATAAAAGGTGTAATCCTATTGCCACCTATTGGGCAAATCGTTTATTTACAAAATAAATAAAACCAAGAAATCTTTACACATGCTTGAAAATTGATAAACTAGTTTTCTTCTAATAATTTTTCCTCTCTCTCACTTCCTTTTTGAAATTTGAAAAAGATAAAACACTTTTCTGTGTGCATGGCTGGTGAAGAGGGTTAAGGAATAATTTTAAATTTCCGTCCATCCTGTTGGGGATCAAGAAACCCATATTATCATCATTATAAGTGGAGGCCAGTTTAGTCCACCAATCTTTTGAAGTGTGTATTTTTCTGGGGCCAACATTTGTACCTGAAAAGGGATTATTGCCATCACATTGTTTTATTATCATTTTTTTTAAGGAAGCCCCTTTGGATTAGAAGGTAGGCTTTTAAACTAATGCTCTAGTTAAAAGTATCTTGATAGATTCTTCTATCAAAAAAGAAGTATCTTCTTTTTATCCCTATTTCTTCCTTTTTTTTATGAAGAGGTTATTTACACGATTGGAGAAAACTTGCTACGTTTTTATGCCATCAATTTTGCTGTAAGAAGCCTGTAGGGTTATGCTCTGAATTTTGCTGTAAGGAAGCTTGGTTGTACCATATATTTACCCGAACTTGAGGTTCCATACTGGATGTAAGGAAATCTCTTATCGTAGGGTCGGACCATCTCAACTTGATTATCGGAAGACTGTACAGGTCAGTCCGTTTCATATTTATTTATGTAAAGCCTACAAGGGGCAATCTGGAAAATCAAGAAGGAGAAAAGATCAACAAGAATTTGTAATTTGTCTTGTAATTTGATGTTCAGTTAATTATTCAGACTGTAACTTGAAATTTAGAATTTGAATGTTTTGGGTATAAATTATACAACTTAGCTGTACATAATTGATTTTATATTTAACTTGTAGATAATTAAATCCATTGCATCTGTGCATGATACTAATTTACTTGCCAGTAATTTAATTGCATCAAATTAATTGTATGCTTTTTGCTTGCAAACATTTTGGTTTGTTTATATCTGAATCATAGCTGTCACTTGACGTTTTAAAGTTAGATTCATGCACACTGTACTTATCTTGACCTTGATAAGAAGGAAGTGGTTAGTAAACCACCCAAGTATTCAAATCTCAGATTTATAATATTCTGTTTTTGTTACTCTTAACGCAACTGGGATTTGCTTTATTTATTTCTTTTTCTCTACGTTGTTGGTTACACTTATCATGGACTGTGCGCTTTCGTAACCTGCGGCTGGCCAGTTTCGTTGGGGTGCGTAGCGTCATGGGTTTTCTTCATTATGTTGGTCTTTTATGTGCAAGGTTTGCGTTGAGGGATTCAATACATATATAAACATTATATCAGTATTATTTTTCTTGCATTACGAACACTATTTATTTAGGCGTTTCATATGTATGTATACATTATATTTTTAATATTACATTGGGTCACGAAAACTTGTGTTTTTTTTTATTTCCACCCTGTCATTCGTATTTAGGACAGTGGTGCAAGATATCATTGGCATTGGCACCGATAAATACGTGGCGCCTTAGTATCTTTATGAAGATTAATGCATTGGGAACCCACCCATCTTCACTGGGTATAGCTGGGACGGTGCTTATGCAAGTGGTTGGTCATGTGACAAGGTAATATTGGTAAGAGAAAACTTTAGCGACACATACATTATTTTACTTTTGCTCGTTTGCATTTACAGTAATATTTGCAAAGCAGACCTTGGAGTGTTGTGACCGATTATAAGCACCGGAAAGTTTATTACATTTTACATTTTTTCGAGTTGCCTTTGGAATTTTCAATGCAAAAATAAAATAACTAATGTCACTATTAAAGGACACCTCATAATCCTTATGGGAAATGGCGCTCTACCAAACTTCTTGAAATTTTGGTAAATGATAGTCCCTAATGTGTAGCTCAAAAGTGTTAACGGATATAAAGTCCAAAAACCTATAGTTTTTGAATTACAGCCATTTGAAGTTGACAATTTTTGCACCCTGCAAAACCTTACCGGAAATGACTCTTGCCTAGAATTCTTGAAACTTTGGTAAATGATAGTCCCTAATGTGTAGAATAAAACTGGCAACAGCACGAAGTCTAAAAAATAAAAGTTTTCGAACTACAGCCATATGAAGTTGACAATCTTTGCACACCGCAGAATCCTTATGGAAAATGGCTCTCAACCAAAATCTTGAAGCTTTGGTAAATAATAGTCTCTGATGTGTAGCTCAAAAATGTGAATGAGTACAAAAATTTTAAAATTGTGAATTTTTTGACCTACAAGACATTTGTATCTTCTTCAATATATTTTTGAAATGTGATCCATGCATGCATTCTAAATGCCACATTTTTTTGAAATGTGATCCATGACTGCATTCTAAATGCCACATGAGCCCACTAGAATTTGAGCCTTACACGAAATTTCTTTTTGGACAATAATTGCATTGGGTTGTTTCTACATTTTTAAAATAATTTCAAACTATGCTTTGGTGTATTTTAAACAGAAAACATTTTATTTATAAATTTAATAAATAAATAAAATTTGTTTTAGACTTGACGATAAATTAAGTAAAATGAAACAAATTCAAAAATTTAGTAAAAACACCCTATAAACAATTATGAAATTATGAAACACACTATTGTCATTACAAAACTATCAAAAGCTTCTTGGAACTGCTTACCGATTGAAAACGACTGGTTGTTAAAGTGATTAAGCCCATACTTCAATATGAATCTTTAAGTAAAAACATTCTGTTTAGGTCTTAAAAAAGACTACTATTTAAATATTAGTACCTGTTTATAAATAATATATGAAATTCCTGATGGAGTCCCTTTTTGAATATAATCGAATAGAAAGTACAAGTTCACTTAATGAATGGTGTGGCCAGTCATCATATCTAACGGTACTTTTTTACTGAAACTAATCCCTTTCCCTTTATTGATTGTTTATAAACAGGTTGTAAACAATTTGCATGTATTTTAAATGACTGTTTACTGCTTTAAAAAACTGTTTCAAACCACCTCTTGAAAGCAACACTCTTGTCCAGAACTATCTTTTTTAATTAATAATTTCCTCAAAAAACTGAAACAAATAAAATCTTCATTCTAAAGTAAGAATTTTAATTCAATACCTTGCAGACAAAAGTTCCGCATCTTGAATTATTTTTCCCATGCCTGGTAATTACTTTTGGAATTGTTCCTGGGTCCGAGACACTAATTGCCGTTCATCTGCACTGCCATTTTCATATGCATAATTTGAGGTTAACATACATAATCCATTCCCCTTTTACCGCATTTCGCAGTGTCGGGGTTTCATACAAACTCTTATGGGAGTGCAACGGAGGTAATGGAGCTATTGTAGCAAGTACATTACGCTCTCCATAATTTGAGGTTTATGAAATATTATTGTCACGAGGTCTAGTGGTGCCAACATTGGTAACTTATCTAATTAGTGGGAAAGTCAAACAGGTGACAGTATTTTTGGTTTTATTTTGATTATTTCAAAAATGAGATAGTTCTTTCTTCTTAATTTCACATTTTACATTAAGATTGGACTATTTACAAAAATACAGTATAAAAATAACAATAACGACAATAACAAAAAAATCCTGAAAAATTTTGTTTTAACTGTAATTATTATGTTATTGTGGTCCAAACATTGCTTAGTATAATTTAATAAAGCTGTTTTTATTTTAAAAGCCTTAACTAAAATTTTTGAAGTGTTTAGTCTTTCCGTTTTACAATGATTGTATTTAATATTGAAAATAGTTATTGTGTAAGTCCACTTGTTAAAAAAATCTAGTAAACATGAAACACAAATTGCTCATACTAGTGAAGTTTATGTCTAAAGGAACTAGGCTTTGATAACCCAATTGCTTTGATAATGAGTTGGTAAATGGCTTGAAACGTCAGCAATAAATCATTAAAATAAACCAAAGTATTGCTCCACAAAAGAGTTAAGAATTTATTTCATTATTCTTCCGTCTCCTAAAAGGCCTTTAAAATAAAAACTGCTTTATTAAATTTAGCTGCAATGTTTGACACAAAATCTCCACCTTAATAGTAAGGCATGTGATGAGATATTAGCAAAATAAGAAATTTCTTGTTTGACTCACACTAATATAAAAGTATGTATATTGTATTTGTCAAAAGTGGATTTTTCTTATCAATATAATTATGTAACAGGTCCAGATGTAGGAAAATTCCTGGGTGGGGGGGGGATTTAGTAAAGAAATTTTATTTATAGTTTTGATAATTTTTACAACTCCTGAAGCTGATCCGGCAGAGGCCCTGCGTCCCCCTTACATGTATTAAACCCTATTATGTAATCTCTATTTTTCTAAAAATTAAGAAAGTATTATTTAAAAGTCGTACTTAACTGATACTTGGCAGAAAAAATGTTGGATGTATAGATGTTCACTTAGGTTTGCCTTAAGTTAAATATTTAAATTTTACAACTTTTTGATATAATATGAATCAACTCAATTATAATTTTCAGTTTTATTGTATAGACGTTAGCAAGCCATTCAACTTTTAAAAAGCTCTTGTTTGTTTATAATTTTAAATTGAAAACCCATTACTTCTGCATATTTCTTAATGGAAAATTCGTTTCACAGGAAACAAAATACATAAAATTAAGCATGTAACGTCACAGTGAGCAACAAGGATCGTAAAAGGCTATTAGTACTTCATATAATACAGCACAGCGCAAATAAAGCTAGAATAAAATTAACCTGAATTCAATGTGCGTTAAGGTTACATAAGAAGATCCCCTGTCAGTAGAGTTATTCATCACTATCATTAACCACTTATTTAGTAAATTGGTATTTGGTTATTTAGTAAATTGAACTGGACAGGCAGAAGATTTCCTGATGACAATAGTGTTCACCAATGATATAAGAGAAATATCACTAATTTCTAGAAGAGAAACATTTAACACTTGGAACATTTAGTTAGACAAGTAAATTAAATAAATTTGACATATTTGTTACACCTTCAATAATCTCTACAACATAACATATTGCAGTGATGAGAAATTACCAGATTGAAAACTTAATAATATTTAATAACAAATAAAGAATATTTAAAGGCTACGATGGGTTTCAAAAGCATACAAAAAATCAAATCATGTGTATTTACACTACTCGTGCTATAAAAAGAACTATAGATATACTAGGAGACTAGTTTTATTTATTTAAAAGGTTACATGCTAGGTTACATATAGAATTATTGATATAAAACAGAATTTAAAGGAGTACAGTTTATCATGCATACATAACCTTATTTTTATAAAAAGGAATTAGTTTTTAAAAAGGAATATGAGTCAATTATGGAGTTTCGTAATAAAACATGTTTTAAGTAACACAGGTTACAAGTTTAGGATAGGTTATCCACTTTTCTTGAATGTTTTATCTTCACACTATATTTGAGCATTAACATTAGGTAATGCAGATGAGACTTTTTCATTTCACAGAAAGCTAAGACTGTTGTGGGTGGATGTCTCACTGGAAATAGTTAAACTAAGTCATCTTGAAATCCATTATGCTACAATAAGCTTACCTATCTCCATATCTGCATATATTCATGTTTTATGATAGAAGAAATTGGTAGAATTGATATTTCACAGTTTTTGCAATTATTTATATTTAATGTTTTTCAGCATTGTTTGAATTCAGCACCCTGAAGTACTGTATCCTGGACGAGAATTGTTGTAGTTTTGATCAATTTGAATCAAACCGTAATGATCAGATTTATATAACTCATATGAAACTTCATATGAGTTAGCTTGAGTAGTAATGTAACTATTCCATATTCTAATGTAGCTGGAAATTGTACAGTTTAGATGTAATTAAGTTTTAATTGATTTTGTGATGGCTGATTGTTTTTGTTAATTTTCTTTGTAAATATTGATTTTGGACCATAAGTGTCTTATGTTGTCTTATTCGTCTTTTTACCAGCTATTTTTTCATCTAATTAGAATTAAGATTCTCGTTAACTATAATCATATGTTTATTTTTGTGACGTCATGAAAAAGATGCAGTTCACAAATTTGCCTGTTTTTTCCATTGTTTTGTCCAAACATATAAAAGGGCCTTTGAAAAGAAACAGTTTCAGTCGATAAAAGTTAAAGGTTGAATTCACGTCGGCTCCGGATTAGAAATCTGAAAAATAAGTTGGGTTATGGTGTCTATGTTTTTTTGTCAACAATCAAACGTCAAGAATATTCAAGGACCAAGTTTTATGGAACAAAGAAGAATAAACTTCACTTTTAATTACAATCACAGGGAATTGTGATATGAATTCTTTTATTTAAATTAAAGAAGAAACATATATTGT
Organism: Agrypnus murinus; assembly: GCA_929113105.1. Lineage (NCBI taxonomy): Eukaryota > Metazoa > Arthropoda > Insecta > Coleoptera > Elateridae > Agrypnus > Agrypnus murinus. The sequence goes on along the minus strand of OV816023.1, from coordinate 32,071,291 downwards.
CTTCTGCCATCAATTTTTAGTTCGATCTTCTCTTACGGACTCAACAGCTGAGTGGAGATTTGTGGTAGTGTGTTGTTACTGATTGTGTATATGTAGCGGGAATTCTTAAACCAGCATAGCGGCATATATAGCATTATTTAACAATACAAAAGTAAGTTGTTTTAGAATTTGTTTTCTGATCAGAAAGCTTGACAAAAATAATTTTATAAATAATTTTGTTGTAAATTATAAGAAGTTCATTTAAGAACACAGTTCTTTGTTTGTTTAATTTTTTTTAAATTTGTTGAATATTGGTTTGTTCAAATGAAACTTGTTATGATACTCATGTCATATTATTAACAAAATAATAATTCATTTAAACAAACTAAATAGAGATTTTCTTTATTCTTTATTTCTAAATAAATAAAATTTGTGTTTACAATTTTAAAAGTATTTATTATGTATGTGGTATGCAAGTATCCATACAATTTTTAATACAGAGCTTGAATTTATTTCTCGTCCAGAAGCAGAATTCCAGGTGTGGTCTATAGTAAGTCTTTCTTTTCAAAAGTGGAGATTGGTAAAGTTAATTTTGGTATTTATGTTAGTTTCATGCTCAAGCAAATTAAAACTGAATTAGGCTATTGGGTAAAGGAAAAATTATTGGGGTGTGGTATTTTTTATTTTTGGTAAAGCTAGCTGAATCAAATTAATATTATTACGAAATTTACTTAAGTTTATTGTTTGTCCAGTAATGTGGGGCATTTCTCATATAGGTGGTTTATCAACTCCTTTTATAAATATAAATATAATTATTGAATTAACACCTCATAATTTTTAGGAGTTTTTAGGTCGCTAAATTTACTAACTGTCCCAGGTTTATATGTTTATGAGTGTCTTTGCTATGTATACAGAAACAGAGATTATTTTTCAAATTTTAAAATTGACCACGACCGTATTACTAGACAAAAAGATTTTTTCGTTATCCCATACATAAAACTACTTTACTCGAAAAAGGCTGCTTATATAGTTGCTTATCTTTTTTTAATTTACTTCCCAAGGAAATGCGAAATATTACATCCATCAATAGTTTTAAAAAAATTATAAAGAAATGCCTTATATCTGTGGAGCCATACGATATCAGGGAAATAACTAATACAACTTTTTTAAATTATACTTAAATTTTAGATACATTTTTTATTGTAAATTCTTAGGAATTTTTTGGTTTTTTTAATCAGTTAAATTGTTAATTTGCAAAAAAAAAATTTAAATTATTAACATTTGAATTGTTTGTATTTTTTACTTTTGTTTTTGACTTGTACCATACAATATTTTTTGTTCCTAGTACACAATAAATATTCTATTCTAAAAAAAAAAAAATCATTGGCTTGTCCCAAACATGGCGTTTTTCAAATAATAAATAACACCTCAATATATTACTTGAGAAACAATAAACGTAATCTAATCTCTTTGAGAATTATTATAGACACATGAATGGATACCTTTGAAACGAGAAATATTGTTGATCTGAAGTAACAAAATTCTTAAAATAAATATGGCGTGTGTTTGAATTAGAAGATGTATTAAACAATGCACAATACCCATCATCGATCAATTTTCATCCCCCTTGAAACTTTTCTAGTAGTTGTCTTTCTCTAGATTTTTAAGGACATTTTTATGATTTGAGACCGGATCCACAAATGATAAACTCAAGAAATAATGCGAATGCATACAGACGATATTTTTTTGCCTAACAAGAATTGTCGAATTAGGATGTGTATTATAGAATTTTAATGTAATGCTGCATTTGCTCTTTTTTATATTTCTTTTTTTCTAGAATGTACATTGCTTCTTAAATATATTAGCATACGTTTAGAATATTGTATTAATCTTCAGTCAACGTACAGCACAGGAGATATGAATTCCACTTTCATGATCTTCTTGACCTTACAAAGTGTTATCAGTCTGTTGCAAATTAATTAACAACAACAACCTTTGAATAAACAGGAAATCAATTCTTCATTTTGAACAGTGTATTATTGATAATATGTATTCCTATACAGTGTGGTGATAAAGTAAGGAAGAAAATTCATAATTGCGTTATTTAATGTTTTCAAGCAAAACACAAAATTTTATTTTTTAATTAGCCACCTTATGACATAAAAATTTTACTTATGACGTCATGTATTTTTGCACAATGACGTCATCATTGGTGTTTTTAAATGACAACCTCAATTTTTTTTTGCTGGTTTTTTAGATGGTCCAACTACTGAATTGATGGTGTAAAAAAATTGGTACCTTAGATAACTATTTTTTTTTTTAAAATAACACTTAAAAATTTAAACTTGTTTTTGCAAATTATCGTTATCACTCCTGTATCACTTTTGACGAATGCAACAAAAACTAATACTCGTAAATATGACGTTTTAAAAACAGCACTTGAGTATTTTAGTGAGAGTGTGAAAGAGGCATTTCGCAAGTTTTTTAAAAGCGAATTATCTTTGTCGTTAACAAAAAATGGCACGTTTAACTGAACGGGAAAGAATAGAAATTTTAATAATGGTTGGATATGGTGATAAGCTAAGAACACATGAGGAAACATGTGAATTATTCAACCAAGAACATCCTGATTATTGCAAGATTATGCCTATTGCAAGATCCACAGTAAGTTTACTGAAACAGGATCTGTCCATGATCTGCCTCGGCAAGGTCGACCTCGAGTAAACAAAGAATATCGTCACCATTCTACAAGGCAGCTAGCCCTAAATAACAACGTAGACCACTCTTTTGTTGTGAAGTTGTTCAAGAATGAGAAATATCATCCTTACAAAGCTCAATTGACTCATGAATTAAATGAGGATGATCCAGACTGCCGCTTGCAGTTTTGCGAAGAAAAACCCCAATTTTTAAATATTAATAGTATTATATTGTATATAATTCATATACAAATATGATATCTGACGAAGCCTCTTTTTGCCTGAGTGGGACAGTACATCGTTACAATTGCAGATATTGGTCAAGAGAAAATCTTCACTGGACTCTAGACCAGTGATGGCGAACCTTTTTGAGAAGTGGGTCAAAATTTGTTCATTATTTGTTTTAATACCAGTCTGTGGGTCACTAAGTCAGTGGCGTCACTTGGAGGGTTGGGGGGGTAAAAAGGGTACCAATAATTGGAAACACCGAAAATTTGATAACAGAAAAACTTGACAGTTGACGCTTTTTTTGGTTCTCATTTTTAAAATTCTCTAAGAAGATTTACGTTTCCTTTTTGTTTTACAACTTTTACCTTTGCAAGTGAAGAGCAAAAAATAAAGGTCGACGTCAAAAAATTGATATCAATGGGGTGATGCCATGAATTACCGCACCAGATGACACCATGCCCAGTGGCGCCTCTGCACTGAATATTTGAATGAACAAGGAATAAAGAATGACACATACATAGTTACAGATATGTGTATGTATAATAAAGTTGATAAAAGTATATTTAATGTGATATCTGTTGTTACTTATTTTCAGATAGTTTTTTAATATTAGAAATGATAGAAAATCAGTTAGCCAACTTCCACTTGGAAATATATTTTTTATAAATTCGACATTAGATATTTATACTTTAATTTTTCAATATTTTCGATTCTCTGTTCTCTTTTTTTTGATATAAAAAATAAGTTTATAAAAATCAACGCGTGGGTCATTTAAAAAGCCTTCGTGGGTCAGTGTCTGACCCGCGGGTCATAGGTTCGCCTCCACTGCTCTAGACTCTCACAGGCAACGCCAAGGGAAATTAAATATTTGGATTGGAATAATCAGACGGCGTTTAATCCGTCCCTCCCGCACAAGCTTATAGCTTCTGGGGCCTGGTTTCCAGGCTATGGGTTGTAGCAATTATTAATTATTATTATTAATAGGGCCTTACTTTTTTTAAGGAAACCTTACACCAGCACTTTATTTGGACTTTTTGCGGTTTGATTTAGTGCCAGCACTGACAGCAATGTTTCCAAATGATCACGAACCAGATGTACCCCATCAGAATATTTGGTTTCAACAAGATGCCCGCCTCCACACTTTGGAATAAACGTCCATCAATATCTTGACGCCACATTTCCTGGAAGGTGGATAGGACGTCGAGGAGCAATTGAGGGGCCACCGCGTTCCCCAGACTTGACTCCCTTGGATTTTTTTATGTGGGGTTATTTAAAATCAAAGGTTTATTTTAATAGGCCAAATAATTTAGACGAGCTACGGCAAAGAATTCGCACTGAAGTGGAGCACATTACTCCTGCAGTCCTTGAGCGAAGTGTACAAAGTGTTTACACTCGTATCGGTCAGTGCCAAATGGTTGACAGAGAGCAATTTGAACACTTGCACTAAATTTTGTTTGTTTTTGGGGTTTAATTCTCAAAAAAATAGTTATCTAAGGCACCAATTTTTTTACACCATCATTTATGTAGTTGGACCATCTATAAAAAGCAGCAAAAAAAAGTGGGGTTGTCATTTAAAAAACCAATAATGACGTCATTGTGCAAAAATACATGACGTCATAAGTAAAATCTTTATGTCATAAGGTGGCTAATTAAAACATAAAATTGACCTGTCCGAACGTTTTGCTTGAAAACATTAAATACCGCAATTATTTTGTTCCTTACTTTATCATCACACTGTATATTGATAAGATTTAACCAGACAATATACAAGATAAATATGGTTTTTATTTTCAAAAAGACTCTATACAAACATACATCACTACATTTTTTATAGAAATAACGGCGTTTATTATTATTATTATTTATTATATAATATTGTTTGTTTATTTATTTTATATCATGGCAACGACATTACTAGCCAACTAACGACTAAATGCATTATTTATTAATACATATCACTGCTTCCTCCTTCTTGTTGCTCACAAACAGTGAGACACAGTGACAAACAGTTTTTTTTTATTTACACAATCTTCAAGAACAGTTGGGTTTGTAGAAGCATCCCAAATATCAGGATTCACTTTTAATTGATTGACACAAACTTTCTTAATCAATTCATTTTCTGATCATTTTACTAAATATACGGTTTTGCTTAGTTTTAGCATAACAATTCCAGGACTATTTAACTGGTCCTTTATTATAATTTCTGATATTAATTAAGATTTTCTGTTTTTTCTCAAATGATGGTAAGGTACTATTGTCACCGTTGTTTGTACAAACATCTTTAATACAATCTTGTACTTGGAGTCAGCAAACTTATAGGGGTACAAGGAGAAAATGATAAAATCCATAGCTGAAATTCCAGTAACGGAGATAGGAGTAGCTTGGTAACTCATAAGACAGAATCCGAAAATTGATTTACATGGGGCACCTGTCATAAGACTTAATCCCCACGTTCCTTCTAAGAGGATGATTGAGAATGGTTTTGCCACTCCGATCTCCCAGTTATAGACCTGGTGTCTCATAAGAGAATCAGCTAACCTTTTACTTTCAGATGAGATATTATTTGAAGTTTTGAACATTGCAGATTTGATCAGTAGCTTTTTAAATGTTTGCACTGATCTTTCCACTAACCAATTCGATTGGAAATTATAACGTGGAGAGTGTAACGGCTTAATCTTTCTTTCCGTGCAATATTCTTGAAATTGTTTTGAATTATAAGACCGGCCATTATCAGAAACAATTGTATGAGGAAACGAAAACCTTGCGAAGACATCATCTAACTTAGAAATCAAAGAGAAGAAGTTTGTGGACTGTAAGCGAAAACATTCAACCCATTTTAAATACAAGTCCACAAGTATTGAGTATTTAGCATATTTTAACTCGAGAAAATCTAAATGTATTTGTTCACAAGGACTGCGTGCCGAAGTCCACGGTTAACGATTAAAATTACTGTGATTCAACCTTTAAAGCGATTGACACAATTAGCATTGACTGATAAACTTCTAAATATCATTATCCATCTCTTCCCACCATATACAGGAACTAGCTAGCAATTTGGTATGTACGACACCCTCATTAGCAGGAAACGTGTTTTCTTAATAATCTACGAAGTGGTTTCAATATTGTTGGACGCATAGAAATAAAGTTACTATAATAATTGAGCATTGATCAATAACACTTGAGTTTTGAAACATTTTTAGGTATTGAGTGGACAAAATCTTGGACTTTGAAGAACTTTCTCCTTGCTCCCCACCTATTAGAATATCATCAAAATAAGCTGCACAAGATTTAATATCTTTAAGCACAGTATCTATTACCATTTGAAAAATTGCTGGCGTAGAAGCTAAACTAAATAAAAGACAATTAAAAACATACAGATCATTTATTGTATTAATAGTTAGCAATTCTTTACTGACATCATTTACCAAAAGCTGCTGATAAGCATTGGATAAATCTATATGACGAAAAACTTGACAACCTACAAATTCATGAAAAATTTCATCTGGACGTGGTATTGAGTATTGATTGACATGTAAATATGGATTAATCGTATTTTTAAGATCAACACAACGATGAAGTCTACCAGACTTTTTTGGAACACAAACAACTGGAGAACTCCACTGACTATATCTGACTTTTGAAATTATTCCTTCTTCTTCTAATCTAATTAATTCCTGACGAACTTCTGTTCTCAAGACAAAAGGGACACTAAGCTTTGTGGAAAATTGGTTTATCATTATTTCTAACAGAAAATGCATTAGGAAATACTTCGGAAAATCTTTTAACAAGACTACTTTTATCGACATTTGAACTGGCAATTACATTGACATTAGACTTGTCAGAATGACAAATAAGGTCTGACATAACATTTTTCCAATGTGGACAAATAATATTCATCTAATTTCTGTCTAATAAGGATAGGTAAGACAAGTTCTTTACCACAATTAAAGGTCAAACAGGAAAATTTCTAAAATCTGTAGTTTCTACTTTGACAGACATTACCCCAAAAACTAAACATTGATCATTATTTGCAACAGTTAATTTACCTGTATCGTATATAGTTAAATTTGCTGTTCTAAAATATCTCTGGTGTAAATCCCATGATATGAGTGTAGATGAGCTTCCACTGTCCAAAAAGAATGATATTTTAACATTATTAACTAACAACGGAACAGTCACAGGGACAGGGTTTACTTCTGAAATTATATTCGACATTAGATTACAGAAAAATTAATTAAATTAACACCTTTTTCAGGGCAAAATTGTGACGTCTGGCTCTACAAAGTACAAGAAAAACATATCCACTTGATTGCAGGAATTTGTCAGGTACATGTAGCATCGATTACATGTGTTACTAACATGAATTATCATCTTGATCATTTTTGACAAATGGCTTTGACCGAGGTATCTGTACATTGGTGGGTAGCTTTCACTTTTTATCTGCTAATTTGACAAATTTCTTGAGCATTGTTATTTTGACTGAATTGGTCTCATTGAATTTCCTTCGTCATCATAAATTGCTTCCATTTGAAGTATTATTTTAATGCCCCATCGAATGCTAAATCATAATTTTCCGATAAAAGTTTACTAGTCATGGCGTCATTTGATAGACCGCACACTAATTTATCCCTAAGAGCTTCATCAAGAGGTTGCTTGCTTTCGTTATTACATTAATTTTATTAATCATTTAGAAACTACATTATCTTATATTTTAGCAAATAGCAATGATGTTTCTTGTTTTGGTGATTCTAATATTGATATGTTGGATATAGAAAATACACCTACAGCATATGTGTTAAACTTTTTAGATAGTCTTGGTTTGAGACAATTGGAGATGGATCCAACTTGTATCACAGTCTAATAGATTTAATTGCAACAACTAATAAGCAATTAGTAGATAATGTATCTGCTGTAAGTGTTCATGAAATATCTGACCATCATTCAGATAAATGAGTTATAAATTTGTCATATGAAAAGCCCCTCTGTAATCTACATACAGAAATTTAAATTAAATTTAATTATCTTGTTTAATATTCATTCGCGCACCTATCATTAAATCGAGATTTACCAAACCGTGTGCCTCCTGGTTGACAGCTACCATTAAAGAGATGATGACTCCACGGGACAAAATCCTAACTCAATTTAAACAACTGAATGTCTTCACCGATGGAATTATTACAAGCAACTCAGAAACCAGGTAAATACTGCTACAAAAAGGGAGAAAAGATCTTATTATGACAGTGAATTCAGAAATAGTCCAAGGTCGGTTTGGAAAAGTTTGACACTTCTTAGTTTAAAAAGAAAAGTAAAAGTAATAATATGATAAATCAGGAATATTCTAAGTATATTCCGAAGGTTAATAATTTTGATGCTGATACAATTAAAGAACTTGAAATATTAAAAATTATTTCGACTATTAAAACAAATGCAATTGGAACTGATGGTATACGCATTGGAATGATTAAATTATGTGTGCTATTTTTACTACCATTCATCCATCACTCATGTTGTAAATGTTTGATTACTGAACTCTGTAATACCATTATGTTGGAAGCAGGTTGTTATATTAGCTGTTCCAAAAGTAGCTAATATAACGAGTATTAACGATTTGCGACCTGTCAGTATTTTGCCATCTACTTCAAAAATTTTGGAAAAAATAATGGAGTAGCAGCTGCTTGAACACTTCGATCTCTTATCATATTCTACCAGATAATCAATCAGGTTTTAGAAAAGATCTTAGTTGCAGTACTGCTCTACTAAATATTACAGATGATATTATAATTGCTACTGACCAAGGTAAAATCACTCTTCTCGTACTCCTTGGTTGTTCAAAGGCATTTGATATAATTAATCATCAAACTTTAATCGCTCTGTTTCATTATCTAGGTTTATCAAAAGCTTGATTGGTTTACTTTCTAATTATATTTTCAATCGTACACAAGCTGTATTATACAATGGAGTACTATCAGAGTTTCTTCCAAATCAAAACAGGTGTCCCTCAAGGCTCTATATTGAGACCTCTGCTCTTTTTTTTAAACATATCAGAATTTCCTAAATATATACGCTCTTTTGCTCACATTTTTATGCTGATGACACTCAAATTTACAAATCGTTTGAGGTAGAGGAAGTACTGATGGCTGGAATGATATGGCTCTGAATGTTCAAAATGTGACTCGCTAACAATTTGTACATTTTTCTACTGTTGGAATATTACAGACAATTTTGAATTTAGTTGTATGCGATTTTATAGATTATGGAAATGGCTATTGTTTAGTTTACATTTCGATTTTACATATTTTAATTCCAAGCGAAATATTTAAAGCTGTTGTCGTCACACACTGTACAAAATTTTAAAAATTGTTTTTTGCAATTTGAGTTTTGTGTCACTTTTCCTGTGAATATAATTACCACAGTATTTCATCGGTTACTTAAAACCTTTCTACAACTATTAGAACCTCTCAGAAAAACAACTGATCAAATTTGTAGATGTATTTACTTAACAGTTATGCACATTTTCGTCCGTGACTGGTGCTCGTGACTGACGATCAAATTAAATACAGTAATAATATTATGTATAAATGTTAATTGTAATTAACATTACCAAACCACTGAAGTATGAAAATATACTTGTGCATGATATAGGGCGGTGTTATTCTTAAAACCAACCACAGCCAGGTGTTTGTGTGATTGTCGGGACCGATTGCTTAACATGCCCATCCAACAGCATGGCGAGGTGTACGGAGGCTTTGCATATCAACGAGAAAAATCTTAGTTTTCCAATAATACTTTTCAAGACGTCTGGCTTTATTTAAACAACATCAATTGATAAAACCTCAATAATCAAGTAGCATTGCAGAACTCATGAGCATTGGAACCGTTATCATTTTTTCTCACAAATATGAAAACTGATTTAAGCTTCAGAAAAAAACAGTACCGTTTAAGAAAATTTTTATCTTTTTTTTTTAAATTGTAATTATGAGTGATCAAAGCTATATTAATCGAGATCTTGAACAGTTATCTGGTATGTTGCTAAGAGTGCCAAGCATGAAGTAATACTTAACGGAAAAATGACAATTTTGTTGATATTTGGCAGGAAGAAGGATAGGGCAAGAGTGATGAAAATGAATGGAGAAATATTACCAGTATCTGAGACTACTAGAAACTTAGGTTTAATTTTTGATCACAAGGTTATGTCTCCAGAGTGCATACTGTAGCTTACGACTGATATATCAAAACTGGCATGTACTCAATGTTGAAATTAAAAAAGTACTATGCAATTGGTGTTGTCAAAATTCTATTATTGCGATTTAGTTTATGGGCCTTGTTTAGATGCACACGATGCAGACTGCAAAGGATGCAAAACTCACTCTTTGCACTCATGTGTCTCTTCTTAGTTGTTTAGTTTAATTTATTGTTAAGTTTAGTACATCAGGGTTATGTGATAGAACAGCTAATAATTGCTAACAGTATCAGCTGAAATTTGCCCTGTAGATAAGCACTTTTGTAAAAAATATCAAGATTATAAGTTAAATAAGTTGATTATTACTATTATTAAATGACATCGAGTTAGCAAGGTGCGAGTATGTTCTTAACATATCTTTGTAGCCAATAGATTGTCATTTATTAAACCCTTATCAAAGCAGCAAACAAATAAACATATTCTTTATTTTATTTTTACTATATTTTTTATAGTATATGCTATGCAGAAGTGGTATACTTTCTATGACATAAATATCCATAAAGTTCTCATTGTCTTAATTTTAACAAACCCCAGATATGTAACAAAAAGAGTTTTTGTTACATTTTTTTTTTCTATATGAGTATAAAGATTATTAATTATCAAAAACTATTACAAGAATCCTAACGTTTTCTGTAAACGTTAGGGGTACATTATTCATGGTATACTGATACTCAATAGGAGTTTTTTTTTTTGTGTAAGTTATTGTCTTAACTCCATTTATATATACAATTGATATCTCTTTGTAGCTTAAAGCAATCTGCTACATCACTGATAACTCTACACATTTTAAAATCGTCGACAAATAAAGTATGTTCAGAATGTATAACTTGAGTTTGTAGATCATTGACAAATAAGTGAAACAAAAGCAGTCCTAGATTTGCTCCCTGTGGGACACCCCATAGAGCCCTGTATATACAACCACTTGCCACCTTTGTCAGGTATGATTCAAAGAACGCAACCAAGCTATTCGAAAAGCCAAACGCACATAACTTCTTTAAAAGTATTCTATGGTCGACTCAATCAACTGCTTTAACAAAAAATACTTATCTACAACATCTACTTGCAAGTTTTTATCTATCGCCTCTGAAGGTTCCTGAACGATATTTAGCAAATTGGTAATGGTAGATCTTATGATACATAGCTTATCTCTTTTGCTTAGATACATATTTTTTTAATAGTGTATTGTTTTGTTTTTACTTAATTTGTAATAATTGCCTTAATGATTATTTAAAAATGTAAATTTTTCTATAAACTCTTTTAATTTAGTTTTAACCATCCAACTAAGTGATAAGATATAAATTACAATATAATAAACAGCTATAATTATTACTGACCTTATGAACCTCAAAGATAATTATGATTTAATCAATTGTAATAATTTTAAAAATAGGAAATCTTTATAGGTGGCTGGATGAGTATGCCGCAAAGCGTTCCCAATTGCCCTCCAGGATTGGAATACCTTACTATGATTGATCAGCTACTTGTTCACCAAAAAGTAGAATTATTGGAAGGTTAATTAATCTCTGCATTATTGAACTATAAGTATTTTACTATTTTCTTTCTTTTGAAGCATTTACCGGTTTTGAAACTTCAAATAAGTATACTATAAAAAATAGCCTTGGACAAAAAATCTATTATGCAGCTGAAGAATCTGATTGTTTAACAAGAAATTGTTGTGGCCCATTGAGACCCTTTGGCATGAAAATTCTGGATAATTTTGGTAAAGAAATTATTCATCTACATCGTCCATTAGCCTGTGATTCCTGCTGTTTTCCATGTTGTTTACAGGTTAATTTGTGCTAGTACAGAATATTATGTAATATTTTTATTGATAATGCTTACAGAGTATGGAAGTTTCTGCACCACCTGGCAACATTGTGGGTTCTGTGGAGCAAAATTGGAGCATTTGTTGTCCATCATTTTCTATTAAAAATCCAAGTGGAGACACTGTTTTACGTATAGAAGGACCATTCTGCACAATGAGCATTTGTGGTAATGTAGAGTTTCAAGTTATGTCTTCAGATGGAAGCACTCAAGTTGGTAAAATATCCAAACAGTGGTCAGGTTTAATGAGAGAAATGTTTACTGACGCTGATTATTTTGGCATAACATTTCCTATGGATCTTGATGTTCGAATGAAGGCAGTAATGTTGGGAGCTTGTTTTCTAATTGTATGTTCTTAAATAATAAATATATAATGTAGATAATTATAACATTTGACATTTCTTTTTTAGGATGCAATGTTCTTTGAAAAATCTCAAAATAAAGAACAGGACCGGCCTGGCATGTTCTAGATGCTACATACACATTATATTTGCTGCATACTATTGCAATTGCTTATACTATGGGGATATTAATATTAATGTTGGCTCGTATTGTTTGTTAATTTTTAGAAAGTTATTTTATTATGATAAAGATATAAACAGAAGTGCCTGTGTCATGAAGCATGTATATTTTGTGATTATTTTTGAATCTCTACTATTTACAATTTTACATGTTATATATATGTATACATATATTGAATCCATGTTAGGTGTGTATAATGTATGTACTTTTTCTTAGCAAGAATGACTGGAGCTTTAAAATTGGAATTGTACAAGAGCATAACCAAAGCCAAATAATATACTCGAAAAGTAATTTTCCTATAAGATTTTAAATATTTGAAAATATTTATTTATTTATTGTTGATAAAAAATAATATAACAATGCCTTAGATACTCATTTAAATTTGTTTTATTTTAGAATTAAGTATTTCAGTTTACTGTGCCTATTATTAATTTATTAATTATTAAGAAACTGAATGGCTAATTGAGTCAATCTCATGAATTTTCATTAGTGATGGGATCTCGATACTACCCGAGTGTCGCAACACTTGAGCCCATCATTTGTAATAAATGTTATAGACACGACCACACGGGATAGAATACATGGCTACCCATTTCACAACGGCTGATGAGCTATTCAAGAACTGTAGATATTCAAAAAATGTGTCCTAGTAGAAATTTTTTGTAAACTGTTGAAGAAATCAAGATATTTGGATATTATATTTGTCACTTGTTACATTAGTGATTAGTGTTCTTTTATCTTTTTTTATGCAAAATATTTTAAAATTGCAGAAAATCAATGAAGTTATGTTTATGAGTTCTTGAGACATAATCTTTGTAATCCAAAACAGCTGGTGAGAATTTCAATAGCTTGTGCAGGAGAAATTTATAAACAGAGCCTTGCAAGTACCACACATGCTGCCATCGCTTAGCAAAGACAGAAAGGAGGGTATTGTTTTCTGAGTACCTGGGTGATAAAGTTTTGCACACTTGTAGATATATGAAAAATTATTAATCTCCCAGAATCTTAGATCTTAAACCATTTAGTACAGCTAAACAATCACACGAATGTACTCGTTTTCAAACGTAATTTTTTATAAACACAATTCAATTGTCAATGTTATTAACCCCTTTGCCGCAAAATGTAAACATATTCTGGCATTGCAGGTATTGTGGATGACAAGGAAAGATAGCTTTAAGTGTACCCATCGTGCTTGCACTTGTGAATTATGTAGCAAATTATAAAAGCTTTCATTGTTTTTATTGTAATTTAGCAATAATAATGAATAATATTATACTAACAATTTCATAATAACTAAATTATGGCAAGTCGCCTCAATAGGTCAAAGGTAGGAGATCTGGTTTAGGAAGCAGACGGTCCAGGGTTTGATTCCCCGCCAGAGTGATAATTTTTGTAGATGGATATGCATTCAAAATATAATGTAAAACATTAATTAAACAAAATAAATTAACCTTTAGCTAAAATTTATAACTTTTATATTTCAAATTATTAATAATATAATATTGCATGTGCTGACATCTATGGTGGTTTAATAGAATATTATTATATGATGTTATATAATGTTATATGATAACTAATTAACTACTACTCCTTTATGTTGGTTTGTTCGGCAAATTACGACTCATTAAACCTTCAGTCAAAGCTATTAATTATATTTTTTAAGAACGTTTTGCTCTACTATAGGGTCATTCCATATGAAATCATCATATTTTAAAAGAATTGCTTGCTGGACCATTTTCGATTTTGATGAAAATGGGCTAGCATGTTACCCTATCCTTTAGATGAAAGAAATTATATTTTTTAAATTTTTACTGGCAACTGTTTGCCGCAGATGCCATCTTGAAAAAATAAGTTACTATCAAATTGTAAATATATAAATAAAATGTACATATCTTAAGCTTTAAAATCACATAAAATATTCCAGATTGGTCAACTGCACAACAAGCTGTAATCAAATGCATAAACCTCTGAAATTGGCAAGATTTGTTGACACCGCTGATGAAAAATGGCCGCCATTATCAAACAGTTGCCAGTAAAAATTTAAAAAATATATTTTCTTTCAACTAAAGGATAGGGTAACATGCTAGCCCATTTTCATCAAAATCGAAAATGGTGCAGCAAGCAATTCTTTTAAAATATGATGATTTCATATGGAATGACCCTATAGTAGAGCAAAACGTTCTTAAAAAATATAATTAATAGCTTTGACTGAAGGTTTAATGAGTCGTAATTTGCCGAACAAACCAACATAAAGGAGTAGTAGTTAATTAGTTATCATATAACATTATATAACATCATATAATATTCTATTAAACCACCATAGATGTCAGCACATGCAATATTATATTATTAATAATTTGAAATATAAAAGTAATAAATTTTAGCTAAAGGTTAATTTATTTTGTTTAATTAATGTTTTACATTATATTTTGAATGCATATCCATCTACAAAAATTATCACTCTGGCGGGGAATCAAACCCTGGACCGTCTGCTTCCTAAACCAGATCTCCTACCTTTGACCTATTGAGGCGACTTGCCATAATTTAGTTATTATGAAATTGTTAGTATAATATTATTCATTATTATGTTTGATAATGGCGGCCATTTTTCATCAGCGGCGTCAACAAATCTTGCCAATTTCAGAGGTTTATGCATTTGATTACAGCTTGTTGTGCAGTTGACCAATCTGGAATATTTTATGTGATTTTAAAGCTTAAGATATGTACATTTTATTTATATATTTACAATTTGATAGTAACTTATTTTTTCAAGATGGCATCTGCGGCAAACAGTTGCCAGTAAAAATTTAAAAAATATATTTTCTTTTATCTAAGGGATAGAGTAACAAGCTAGCCCATTTTCATCAAAAATGGTGCAGCTTCGTTTACTTGATGATTTCACATGGAATGACCCTAATAGAAAGCTTGTTCCTTTATTGATTTTCGTTGCTGTTGCTGCTCAGAGACGACAGACGGCGCTAGTGCTTAAGAGGGTGGGGGCGTTGTCCGGGTTATTGATTTAGTTCGATACCTAATAAAAAGCGCGTTCGTTTATTGATTTTCGTTGCTGTTGCTGCTCAGGGACGACAGATGGCGCTAGTGCTTAAGAGGGTGGGGGCGTTGTCCGGGTTATTGATTTAGTTAGATACCCAATAGAAAACGCGTTCGTTTATTGATTTTCGTTGCTGTTGCTGCTCAGAGACGACAGACGGCGCTAGTGCTTAAGAGGGTGGGGGCGTTTTCCGGGTTATTGATTTAGTTGGATACCCAATAGAAAGCGCGTTCGTTTATTGATTTTCGTTGCTGTTGCTGCTCAGGGACGACAGATGGCGCTAGTGCTTAAGAGGGTGGGGGCGTTGTCCGGGTTATTGATTTAGTTAGATACCCAATAGAAAACGCGTTCGTTTATTGATTTTCGTTGCTGTTGCTGCTCAGAGACGACAGACGGCGCTAGTGCTTAAGAGGGTGGGGGCGTTTTCCGGGTTATTGATTTAGTTGGATACCCAATAGAAAGCGCGTTCGTTTATTGATTTTCGTTGCTGTTGCTGCTCAGGGACGACAGATGGCGCTAGTGCTTAAGAGGGTGGGGGCGTTGTCCGGGTTATTGATTTAGTTAGATACCCAATAGAAAACGCGTTCGTTTATTGATTTTCGTTGCTGTTGCTGCTCAGAGACGACAGACGGCGCTAGTGCTTAAGAGTGTGCGGGCGTTTTCCGGGTTATTGATTTAGTTGGATACCCAATAGAAAGCGCGTTAGTTTATTGATTTTCGTCGCTGTTGCTGCTCAGGGACGACAGATGGCGCTAGTGCTTAAGAGGGTGGGGGCGTTTTCCGGGTTATTGATTTAGTTGGATACCCAATAGAAAACGCGTTCGTTTATTGATTTTCGTTGCTGTTGCTGCTCAGGGACGACAGATGGCGCTAGTGCTTAAGAGGGTGGGGGCGTTGTCTGGGTTATTGATTTAGTTAGTTACCCAATAGAAAACGCGTTCGTTTATTGATTTTCGTTGCTGTTGCTGCTCAGAGACGACAGACGGCGCTAGTGCTTAAGAGGGTGCGGGCGTGTCCGGGTTATTGATTTAGTTGGATACCCAATAGAAAGCGCCTTAGTTTATTGATTTTCGTTGCTGTTGCTGCTCAGGGAGGACAGACGGCGCTAGTGCTTTACAGTAATTTACCTGTAAAACCTTCAGCCCTTTGTATCTTGGATCCTAATCATAGGATCAATTTGTGTGTATGAGAACTTTTGTTCAGGAAGTCGAGAACCATAACATATAGTCGATTTTCAGACAATTTCACCGGGACCCACTTTCCCTTCAATTTGTGCGGGGTTCTTTTTTAAACTTTTTTACTGAACATGAATTGTAATTATTAAGAACCGTAATTAATTAATTTCATCCATAAAAATTGATTATCAAATTATTTAAGAATTTAGTATTTTTTGTTAGTGCACAAGTTTGTCAACCTGAATTTATTATACACTGTAAAAATGAGGTGAAATAATGACCTACCCTGAATTATATACTAATAATACTAATAGGATAAATCTAATTAGAGAAAACTAACTAATTAACATTGTTTATTGTTTCTAGCCTTATTTGGTGCCACTGAGCACATGTAAATCATTATAATCCGAACATGATTGATACTTTAGTACTGATGATACTTACATATTGTAGCGTTCTTTTAAATAAATCTAAAGATGATGTTTTAAAAGTATCATAAAAAGATAAATATTAACAATAACATCGATTTAAACTTAACTAATTAAATGCACAAATTATGAAACTATTAAGGAACTTAAACTAATTTATTTAAATATTTATGTAGTTTATTTAATTATTTACAATACTTATTTTAAACACACTGCTATTTATTTATTACTATTTTACACTAAACGCTTCTAATTAACTGGTTGCTCTTCTCTTAAACGGGCCACATTTATATATGTTTCATGGGTTGCCGCCTCGAATGTTTACTAGGCTCTCGAAGCTTTCGAAACTCATTCATTACAATATCTATATCATATTTTGACAAAGTATCAGAAAAAAGATGCTCATATACTAAATAAAACCCAACAATTATAAAATAGCCTTTAAAACGAACACTAACACTCATTTAATTTTAAAGACAGAACACACGATATCATGAGATCGGGCATTTAGCAACGTGTTTGCTTATATTTTTATATTACCTTTAATAATGTCAGCTCAGCTGTCGAAACAATTTTCAGGTATATTATAATAAACTTGTGAAACATTTACTAACCTGTTTGTCACCAAGAGATGCGGTATTGGTTTACCAATCGATGGTAAGTTCGGTAACCTCCTTAGTAAGAGTCGCAATAAGGTGACAAAAGTCCCGGCAGGGACGTGGATTCTAAATATAGATTTCTAAGGCGCCGTAAGCAGTTCGAACAGCAGAACTTCCCGAAAGAAGTAAAGAAATTACGATGCAACAATAGATTAAGGTATTACATTTAAGGTAAATGTCCTAAATTCTGGAATGTTAAGGAAAATTATGACTTTGATGTGTTTTATATTATTATATAAGAGAAATATGAATTAAGATCATCTTTAGTCCTATCTTAAAAATAGACGTCAATATATGTATATGGTTTATAATAGGAAAGATTTAAGTAAATGTGCATCACTGAACATAATTTTGATAGGTACAAGTAAATGGTTGACCTAATTCTGACAGGAAAATGTTCATTGATTTGACATAGTACACAAGTTTGTCAGCTGTTGGTCTCAATAATTGACTTTTTAAACCTAATTTGTTTATTTTTAATAAAAAATGCAAAAAAAACATTTGTATTAGTATATTGTCACGTGGGGTTTTCGTGACTGGAGGTCGTAGTCAGAGGTAGAAAGGGAAAGAAAACACAAGGCATAAAAACAACTATATACTAACAAGAATGTAATGAAATACAATAGGAGGTATTACACATATTGGTTATATAGTTTGAGGACGTACAGGTCCTCCTAAATCTAACAATAAACATCAGGGCGATTGGAACCACCCTATCTACCACTAGGTCTACAAACTAAGGGTAGGAGACTCGTTAATCAATGCCCCTGGGAACCAGATTTAGAGCTACTGCATCACTACAATTAAGCATAGGGGGCCTTGGCACAACCCCCTAAGAACCAAGCAGTAAATAAATTAAAAGGTACTCACCAGCTTGCTTGGAAATGTTGTCGTGTTGGAATTATTTTCACTGACTGAATTGTAAGCTCAAAGCAAGCTGGTTATATACCGTATCCTGATGAATATTGCGGAAGCCTTATTCTATAATTGAATAAATTACAAATAATGAGATGAATATATAAATGCATATACTGTATAAATGAATACATTATTTATAATGGGATGCAGACTGTATAAATTACTTGCAATGAGATGCATGCGCGTGCATGTATGTGGTAGCTGTTGCAGTAACCTTAATAATATTTGTACTAAACGAATACAAGTTAAGAAGTTATAAAAGGATTCCATTTGAAATAATTTTGTTTGTGACAATATTTGCAGTATGCTCTCTCTCTAGGGAACGACAGACAGCGCTAGTGATTTTGAGAGTGGGGGGGCGTTGTCCGAGTCATTGATTTAGTTAGATAGCCAATAGAAAGCTTGTTCGTTTATTGATTTTCGTTGATGTTGTTGTTCAGGGACGACAGACGTCGCTAGTGCTTGTGAGGGTGGAGGCGTTGTCTGGGTTATTGATTTAGTTGGATACCCAATAGAAAGCGCGTTGGTTTATTGATTTTCGTTGCTGTTACTGCTCAGGGACGACAGACGGCGCTAGTGCTTAAGAGGGTGGGGGCGTTGTCCGGGTTATTGATTTAGTTGGATAACCAATAGAAAGTTCGTCCGTTTATTGATTTTTCGTTACTGCTCTCTCTCTAGGGGACGACAAACGGCGCTAGTGCGTTGTCCGGGTTATTGATTTAGTTAGAAAGTTCGTTCGTCTATTGATTTTTGTTGCTGTTGCTGCTCATGGACGACAGACGGCGCTAGTGCTTATGAGGGTGGGGGCGTTGTGTGGGTTATTGATTTAGTTGAATAGGTAATAGAAAGTACCTGTTCGTTTATTGATTTTTCGTAGCTGCTGTTGCTGCTTTCTCTCTAGGGAACGACAGACGGCTCTAGTGCTTTTGAGAGTGAGGGGCATTGTTACAGGGTTGCCAGTGCTATTACTTTAGTAATAGATCTATTACCTATTAGTATGATATATTACCTCATTACCTTTCACCAAAAATCTATTACTTTTCTACAAAAATAAATATTTTAATTTTTTTCAATCGAAAATTATCAACTGTTTGTTTTCCGTTTCCTCTTTCTTTTATTCGCAGGCTTTTTTTCGTTTCCAAGGTCCGTAGATGTAAAGCAAGCTTTGAAACATAGGTCATCGCAATGCCGCCATTTTCGCGCTCAGTAAGAGTTGCAATACGGCTGCTATCGAAGCCGACACGATCGTGATATGAGACGCTTGACGTTCTAAAACGTTGAATTAACGCTTAGTACCCAACTGAAAACAAGTCAAGTTGTCGATTATTCCTGTTTTCATGTTAAGTAAGATGTTCCGCCATTTTTGCGCTACTACATAGTGGAAGTGTATGAGATGACCTATATTTCAAAGCTTGCTTTACATCTACGGACCTTGTTTCGTTTCGTTGCATTATCGTCATCTATTAGTATGTAGGGGACCAATGAAGTAAGTACAGATAACTATAACGAATAACAGGAACATTGAAATTATTTTAGATTCCCTTAGGGTAAATGTATTGAAGCGAAATTGGGTAAATCCCCGGAAAAAATTAAAGTTAAATATTTTTTAAAGACGAATTATGTTAGTAGTTACGTTTATGTGAAGTAGCGCAATCGTCCGCCATGTTTGGGATTTTTAAAGCGGAAAATTCAAAATGAGATGTCTCAAACATTTATTTCACTTTCTGCTTGCTGAAAGTGAAATTGCTGTTGTCCCTAAGATAAAAATCTTTGATTTCATCAAAATGAGGAAAATTAGTAAAAAAAATGACTGAAAAAGAACCAGAGCATAATGTGAATTGGACAATAACACAGAATATGTAATGGAAAATTATTTATTTACAGAAGCTCGCATTGCCATACTGCGGCTACTCTGTGTCGAAATATTACAATTTGGTTTTTTATGTTTGTTATTCAACAAGAAATAGACCCGACACTTAAAAAATAATTTTACAATTTTTTCAAAAATGTCATGACAATTCGGAATGCTATCAGGACACATAAAAGTATTTATAGCATTGCTTATAAAATCATCTAAAATTAATCTATTTTCTAAAATGTCATCTTCATGAGCTCTAAAACTAAGTTCTATATTAAATATGCAATCATATAATGATAATTTAGGATATACTAAAATGTTAGATTTATATTCTCTCAATTTAGTAAATCTAGTTAAAACTGTAACTTCATCTGGAACCTCCTGTACTGCTTTATAACAATTAGCGCATAATGCTTTTTTATTTTATGTAAAACAGCACCTAACAAATAATATAAGCCGGCCTGCACTGCGCTCGACAAATTAAGATATGAATAAAATTCATCTTCCTCTTGTAGCTCGTGCACTACAGTGGTTTCTATTGTTACCAGTTCTTTGTTTTCTTTTAACTGACTACAGTATTTAATCAGTAAATTACACTCATCATTGTCATAACTACTGCTTTTGGAATGACTTACAAATTGGTAACGCATAGGTTACGAACTGACGCGTGACGACAACTAAGAAACTTTAGGTTAAAATCCCTGGTTAAAATTAAAGTCTCTATAATTACCTAGGAACTTTAGTTCAAATTATGTCACATGTCCAACTGTCAAAAAAAAATTGTCAAACGGCAGCCATGTTTGGGATTTCGATAGCTATCTTTTTCTATCTTATAGGCCTAATTGATTGCGCTACTTATTGTATCTAGTGACTTTAGTTATAAGGTTCCCTAAGTTCCCTCTCTTGACAACTTCTAGTACTTTTTGACGAAATCTGTTACCTTCTGCAACTCCTGTCAATACTTTTTCAGTTTAAGTTCTGGCAACCCTGTATTGTTACAGTTTTTATCAAAGAATACAGAGGATAAGAATGGAAGGCTCCATAAGAACTATATGTAAAAATCCGACCTTATTTTACAGTAATAGTTAACACCTGATACATAAAGATGGCGTAATAATCGCTAGACATTTTTAAAATTTTAATACATCAAAAAACAATATATAATACTTTCCATAAAAAGATATATCTAACAAGTGTTATTAACCGCGAAATGTTTACTTTCTTAAGCTATTTGATACAATACGTGTCAACAGCATGCAAACTTACGTCAACATATAATCATCTTCCCATCAGTTAACATCCAACACGCTGGATGGCGTTACTATTTTTGAGGTCGTTAGCCTTCCATTCTTATCCTCTATATTCTTTGGTTTTTATGTTTGTTTGGTTATTTTCCAACAAATTTTAATGTTGGATACACAATCTATGATATGTTATATATTATTTTTTAAAATAATGAAATTTAGAGACTCTGCATAGCATATTTTTATAGTCAGTTCCGCCCTTAAGAGATTATGAAGTGATAGAGATTTACATAGAGGAAGATTTCTATTGGTGAAAGCCTTGTAATAGCAAGCCTTTCTAAATCAGGAATCTTTATTAGATTATGAAGTAAAAGAGAAAATTTGTGTTCCTGATAAGCCTTGCAGTAGCCTGCATAATTAAATCAGCAATTGCGATCACGCAATTAAGAGGCGAAACTTTGTATTGGTGAAAAGCCTTGCAATAGCACGCCTCTCTAAACTAGTTTTATGCAGAAGTTTGGCAAAATGAAAAATTAATGGTAAAAGATGCAATTAACTCGCTTTCTCTATAGCTTTTCCTAGGGTTCCTAAATATGAATTGAGCTGTGTTATTTAGAGTTAAGACACGCATGTCAAATTTTCCTAGTGACATTTCATATTTTGAAACTATTTATTAGAAGGTTGGTAATCATGAAAGTTGGTTTAATAAATTAAACTGTCAGTATGACAATTATATAACTCTGAAATTCGGTACAATTAATACTTTATTAAAAGCCGTGTAATAATTGATATATGTACTATAGTAGTTTAAAAATCTTCTACAAACAGTAAATAAATGATAATGTGCACATTAAAAATTTTTACATGCATAAAAATAAACATGACAGCATTACCTAAAATTTATAACTGACAGCTGCTGAATGTTGTCACTAAAGTGAAAAGAGAGAAAAAAGTATCTCTGTTTCAGGCAGCTTAGTTTTGGCCTAGAAAGAGATAGATTTTGACATCCGTGTCCTAACTCTAAGATAACACAGTTAAAGTTTTCATTGAGGAACTCTAGCTTTTCCAATTGTGTCATACTGGACTGTGTTTTGGTAATAATATTAAACATTTAAATAAAACATCTCGAAGTATTTGCATAAATGCTCTTGTCAAGTCTTTTTTATCCTCTAATAAACACTTATTTTAGAATAATCGTAATTCGTATAAATACGTACAGTGTACCAAATTTTGGCAGTATATATTGAACTTGCAACCGAAACAATTTAAAATGTATACATGTAAGGCTCATATTATAGTGGTAGTCATAAACAATTATTATTATAGAAATAATAATTATTATTATTACAAGCGGCAGAGTACGCAGAGTCGGCAGTACGGCAGAGTTGTTATAGTGGATTTATATGGCTTAACATAGTTAAGTCGAGTTCCCGCCGGTCAATAGTTGGATGGGTAAACCACGAGCGCACTGTACTTGCCTACATGGCTCCGCTGCCTCGTCTCTCACACACATATTCCCTCTGCGGCTCGGTGTGTCCGGCACTTCGACACCGAAAGGTATAAGAAGTTAAAGATTATATTATTATTACAATAGAGTCAATTTTACGCGTTTTACGTTATTCTAAGTCCTTTAAATGGTGATAACTCAAAATCTGTCCATTTTTTAATGTTGTGCCCACGGTGAATTAGAATGTTACGAACAACAAAATATTAAATTTTTAGCCAAATTCGCTGGGACTTTTTTTACATAAGGAATGTGTGGTGTCCTTTAAAAAAATATATTTATTTTCAATTATTAAAATACATATTATCTTTTATTATATTTCAAGCTGTGAGAGCACGTCTAGCTCGAGAACCTTACCATACAATGTTAGCGATCGTACACAATCGCACCTGATCTTTATTTTGGTGTTGGAATTTGCCTGAAGTTTTTTTAATATTACTGTAGAGACTGAAATGGATAGAAAAAAGAGCCAACCAACCAAAACTATCATTTTTGCAATGAATTATCTATGTTGTATGTATTTTTCAATAACTCAAGGTATTGCATGATCCTGTTGGCTACCAATTCTATTCTTGATAACTGAAATTTACATATATATGGGCCATTCTTTCTGAACTCAACCACAGGGTAGGTCCAAAAATTGGCGCAACTTAGAAAGGCAAACCTCTACTTTTGAATGTCACATGTCTCCTATATAAAAAAAAATTTATATTTGACCCCTAAAACAGGGTAAACAACACGTATCCAGTTCCAAAAAAAAATTCAAAAAGTTGAGAAAATTAGAAAACGAAATATTTTTTAAAACTTTTTAACGGCATCGCATTCTTCGTCAAAGAATACATAAATTTTGTCCACTGCATTTTTTCCTAGAGTGCTTCAATTTTAAGGAAGATTGAGAACAACAATTTGCCATTTTTGAAAGTTTATCATTTTTTCATCGAAAAGGGCGTCAGATAGAAAAATATGCTTATTTTTACTCCATGAATATGAGAAAAAATTTACAGACCGATTTAAAGCAATTTTGAAAATTTTCATTTTTTTAGAAGGTTTTCATTATATTATTCAAGTCCATAGATAGGCAGCACCTATAACCATAATTTTCAAAATAGCTTTAAATTGGTCTGTAATTCATTCATGTAATTTTTTCATATTCATTGAGTGAAAATAAGCATTCTTTACTCTTATCATTTTTTTCTATCTGACACCATTTTCGATGAAAAAGAAATGATAAACTTTCAAAAATGGCAAATTGTTATTGTTCTCAATTTTGCTCAAAATTGAAGCACTTTAGGAGAAAATGCAGTGGACAAAATTTATGTATTCTTTGACGAAGAATGCGATGCTGTTAAAAAAATTTAAAAAATATTTCTTTTTCTAATTTTTTCAACTTTTAGTTTTATTTTGGAACTGGATAGGTGTTTACTCTGTTTTAGGGGTCAAATATAAATTTTTTCATATAGGAGACATGCGACATTAGTAGTACGAAAGTAGAGATTTCAAGCTTTAAAATGAGCCCCCGCTGGTCTTTCTAATTTGCACCAATTTTTGGACCTAACCGGTGGTTGAGTTCAGAAAGAATGACCCATATATATCAGCAAACATCTACTTAATTAGTTCGGTGTATGATAAATGACATGGCCTGTTTAAAACGTTGAGAAGAAGTAGAAGGTAGATAGGTATCCTCACTCCCACCAGTGAGTACTGGTAGCTCTTACAAAATAATTGACACACTATTTGTCTAAACTCGAGTTTTTTCTGTTCCATTAAAATACGAGTTATCGAGGTTCGACTGTAATTACTTGTTTATGTTTTGTGTTACCATAAAGTGATGTAAGTAAAAAATTCTTCTTTGTATATTACAATCTTCTGTACTTTATTCATCATTACATGTATAAATACCAAATATAAAATTCTATTTATCCAGTAGCACATAAAACTCAGTTTAGGTTATGTGACATTCAAGTTTTCCGCAATTTTTCTAAAAATGGTTGGACACGTCAAATTTATTAGGAAGGAGGGCACATGTCATATGGCTATTCACTCAGTTTCAACCCTAAAATAGTGGTAAGGTACACCCTCAAATGCTGTGTTATCACTCAACAAATGATCCAAATCTAAAGTTAAATTTGAATTTCTACTGTTTCCTTGAACTGCATTTTTCAGGAACTAATACTCTAAATCCAAAAAATAAAAATACTACTGCAAAGCAAATTCGTTGAGCTTTTAAATGTCTTTTTCCACATTTGCCATTGCCATTGCCATTTAAAACATTAGGGTTGAAAGTGGCAGAACGAAAATAGCAGTATGGCATGTCCGAGCAAAACGAGCTTATTTCGTTTTTGGTGTTACTCTGTACAGTGACCATATGCCCTTTATTATACAGAACTGTCCTTATTTTAGAAGGCTGACCTTTAGAGTTGTATATCTTTTTAAAACTCAATTTTGTCTTTTATTTTTAAATGAATGCAGGAAATACTTTTTAAAAAGCTTTACAATAAAATAATAATAAGCAATTACCTTACTGCATTTGCTTTGAATTTATCAATCTCATGAGTTAACAATGCAACAAATAGATCAGGTATTGTTCAGGTAGTGCTAATGATTGCATTGTTGTGCCTTCTGTTATTAAGTTACATTCTAATATGAACCTCGACTCCCTCCTTAGCTGCAACCACAGCATCAGCTTCACCTAGCCTGTAAAACTAGCAGTGTCAGTAAATCTGTTACATTTTGTCTTGTTAAACAAGTAACTACTATAATTAGTGTTAAAACAAAGTATATATAATTCATGCAAGTAATATTTTCATTTTCACTTAGTGCCTTTGAATTTTACACCAAAATAGACATAACTATTCTGTTATTTAGAAATAAACATAAAAATGATTAAGCACATGTATTGAGTGTGAAAATAGTGTAAGAACCAATAACTGCGTCCGAAAAATGCGGATTGTTTAAAAATAATAATTAAAGTGTTTTAGCAGTATCTGGTAAACGTATTATAATTTAATTTACGTTTTGGTAGGTGTGTGCAGTATCCCGTTAACGATAAAAAAAATTTGTCTTTTAAGATCTAGCAAATTAAACATTTTTTAATTTTTGGTTGATTTACAGTTGAAAAACTTATTAAGAAATCGTAGATATCCCATTACCGATACTCATATGTCACGCTGTTACTGATAACGGAAAAATCTGTATTTCCTTCAAACAGCAAGTTTTTTTCTCTCAATTACTACTAAATATTACTGCTAAATATTACCTTCAACATTCTTGAGTAACGTGTGATTTTTGGATTTCTGGATTTTTCACAAATTTCCTAGAAATATATTTTAATAAGTAGCAAAACTTATCTTTTACCGCCCGATACCGATACATATTTGGCTGGCCTATGTTTGATTATTTGAAAAGGTTTAAAATAACTTTTTTTGCCAAGACAATGATGAATTTAGAAGTTTTTGCAGTTAAGAAATCGAAAGCATGCTTGTAAATGTCCCGTTATCGATCACAAGCATGGTCGTTTTCCTATTAAACCATTCATTGCCAATGTTGCGTTAACACAACACTCTGGATCTGATATTTTTTAAGTAGGTTGAGTCTCGAGAGAAGTCTAATTTATATCTGTTTTCATAAGTTGTGTGTGATTTTATAGTATGAAATCATACTATATTTTTTCTATATAAATTCAACTTTTATTTTATCAAAATTACAGCCTGAATTTATTGAATTTTGCATTCTATTACACGGGTGACAGAAATGCTGTTAAAAAAAACTCTTATAAATAGAAATTTTATTTTTTATCTGGAATGGCTCTGGAAAGATTAAAAAATGTTATTGTTGATTTAAAAAGTCAAAAACTTAAATATTTTCTAAAAAACATGATTAAAAGTTATAGCGTTACGTAAATGCAACATTGGCTTGATGAGTAACACAAATCTACATACCCTGCATTTCATGTGTTAAATGGCGAGTCTCTTTCAGTCTGCTGTGGTTGCAGTGCTGTTTCTTGTGCATGTTTGTTTTTTTTAAATAATAGTTTATTGTTGAGAATTTGTTTACAAAATCTTTTTTTTTTCAATACAAATGTTTTATACAATGCTTATTTTCTAAAGACACCTAAAGTGATATACACTTGTATGTGTCTAGTATTGGCCAGATTAAGATTATATTCACAATATAAATACGTTGGTAAAAGTTCATAAATATTATAAATTGACCACTGATAATACTTCAACAAACATATAATACCCTTATTTACCTGGTTGACAAAATTCTAGAATAAAATGTATTTATTTATTTGCTTTATATTTGAATAAATGTATAGGACACAATGCCGACTGCGGACACTTTGCCGATCATGGAGACTACGCTGACTGATCATTTTGGACACTTTGCTGACTCTTAAAATAAATTTAGCTACTGAACACTTTGCCGACCATGGACACTGTCAATCTCAAGCGCTGGACACTTTGCTGACCGTGAACACTACGTTAAACGCAAGCAGTGGACACTTTGCCGACCGTGGGCACTTCACCCCCCACAAGCGGTGGACACTTTGCCGACCATGGACAACCTACGGTCATATTGTAGATATCACAGACATTATATTTGAAACTTTATTTTAACATCCACATCAGAATTGTAACTATGGACGGCTCTTAAGCGTCGGAGAAGTGTCCTCCGTTTGTGACCAATCCTGTGTCGACAGTCGGCAAAGTGTCCACCGGTTGCGGGCAGCATAGTGTACACGGTTGGCAAAGTGTCCAATTTAGTTCTAAAATTTATTTAAGGGTCATTTTCAGATTGAGAGGTAATATTAAAGCCAAGACTTAACAAAAAGAAAAATTCACTATAATTTTTATTAATTCTACTATAAGTTACGAAACAGTATAAAGATTGTTATAAATGTGTTTAGATAGTTTTTAGGCAGAAGTTTTCCTGCCATAAGAAGAACTTATATTATTCATTTCGGTAAAGATTTTCAAACTAAAAAACTCAACGAAAATTCTTAAAAAATATACAACTTGTTAACATCTTACATTAAATACATCAAAGTTACATAAAAAATGATTTGCAATAATTTGTTTTATGTATATTTTTCTAAAATAAAGCACAAACAGTGTGTTGTAACAAAATATCACTGCCACTAAAGCTTAAGTTTATAATATATAAAGTAAGAATAAGTACAGTAAATAAATCTTGACTTACTTGCATTAATAACAATGAAATTAGTTAGTTTGTATGTGACATATGAAGGGGGCCCAGCACCGCGGCCTTAGGCTTATTGTACTCTCATCTTGTCACTTAGTCGGTAAAGAGTTTTGTGATCCTGATTAGGCTTAGTAACCTCTTTACCAGGTCCTCCCCTATGAGTGTCTCACGAGAGAAAGCTCCTTCGAGGAGTGCAAACCTCCATCGGTACAGGGCTTCACAGTCGAAAATAACATGTGAGGCTGTTTCGTCCTCTTTATTGCAGAGTCTGCAGATGGGTTCTTCATTACCAATCCCCATTCTATGCATATGCTTCCTTAGGTTGCAGTGTCCTGTTATAAGGCCTGTCACCAGCCTAATCTGTTGTCTGCTTAATTGCAGAATGTCATCAGTCAATTTGTCAGATGTTGTTTTTAGCATCAGTTTGCTATGTCTTTGCCCCTCAATTGCATTCCAATGGTTGTGGTGCTGTCTTTTTGTCCAGCTTTTCAACCAGTTTCGAGCAAAGTTGTTGGTAATCCCAAAGACGGGTTCTGGCCCCATAAATGGTAACTCTGCTCCTTTCTTAGCCAAGGATTCAGCTTTCTCATTGCCACTAATCCCCTTATGCCCCGGGACCTAGATCAGGGTTACTCTATTGTGGGTCAAAAGGATTATTAGGTTTTGTCGGCATTCCCATACTAATTTTGAGTTAGTACGATTGCTAGCTATGGCTTTTATGGCGGCCTGGCTATCTGTAAGGATAAGGATTTCTTTACCTTGGTAGTTCCTTTTTAAATTCTCATGTACACAGATGTCTATGGCATGAGTTTCGGCTTGGAAGATAGTGGCAAACCTCCCCAGCGATGAATAGGCAGCAAACTGAGGTGATTCCCCAAATATTCCTGCACCTGTGCCACTGTCAGTTTTGGAGCCATCCGTATACCAGATTAGCTTATTTGCCTGACGACTTTGATGTAATAGCCCTTCGTTCCACTCCAGGAGAGTGGTGAAGGGTTTAGTGTGGTTTTGCCTAGCAGGCATAGTATCACTGCTCATGTTTAGCAGTGGGCTGGTTACAACAGAAGTAATTTTGGTGTGCCCATCAAGATGACTGGGTTTCCAATTTCCATTGTAGTTCAGTCTGAAAGCCGCCATTCTTGCCTCTGCCATAATATATATGTTTAACGGTGGCAGGTTTAGAAGTATTTCCAGAGCTGCTGTCGGGGTACTTCTCATCACCCCCGTAATACACAGGCAGGCCAGCCTCTGAAGTTTTGATAGCTCCTTCTTGGCTAGCCTCTGTTCTACTTTTGTCCACCAAACCAGCGATCCATAGGTTATTCTAGATCTAACCACAGCCGTGTACAACCAGTGTACTAAGCGTGGTCGAAGTCCCCAGGTTTTGCCCAGGGCTCGCTTTGTTGCCATGAGCGTTCTTTTGCCCTTATTAATGGCATTTCTGATTTGTGGGTTCCAGGTTAGCTTCGAATCTAGGATGATACCTAAATATTTTGCTTCCTGGCTCAATTCAAGTTTCTTGTTGAAGAAGTTTGGCAGTTTAATCGGTTACATGTCTAAATATCACAGTCATAATATCACACGACAATATATCATAGTCAAAATACCACATGCTAATATATCACATGCAAAAATATCCTAAGGACAGAATATCTTATGAAAAAATATCCTAATACAAAATATCACCATTATGTTTAAAATATAATAATAATTTATTTTACTCAGTAAAAAACCTCTATCGACATTTAAATACTCATATACAAATAATTACATTTACGTTCTTATTTACAACTGTAATTATAGTATGCGCACAAACCATATTTCCTTTAACCTAACATTGTAATTAAATATATCCCTCGATATTAAATACAGCATCACAGGAGTTCTTACTAACTTTAAGATATTTTTTCATGTGATATTTCCTATTATATTAATACATACTATAATATTTTATTAAAAATAAAATTTTCTCTTTTTGCTTTAAAATAAATTATTTAAACATATAAAATTAAATCTTGGGTATAGCAGCAAATTGAGAGCCACTTAATTTCACACCCTTAGACAATGGTTTCGCCCACACTTTGGGCTCCTCAGCAGAGACTGGAACCTTTTACAAATATAGGTTCCGGTTCCAGTTCCGGTTTTTGAAAATTCGAAATAAAGGTTTCGGTTCCGATTCCAATTTTAATTTTCTAAACATTAAGGTTCCGGTTCCAGGATTTTTTAGGTTCCATAAGGGTTCCGAAAGAAAAAGTAATGACGTCACATTTTATGTTGGTATAGTATAGCTCCAAATATCTCCAAACAAATATGACCTTGATAACTGACAGTCGATGCATGTTAGGTTAAAGTATTGCTTATAATATAGGTGATAATTGATAAATATATTTGCTCTTCGGTATTTCAACTCTTTTTACTTGGGAAACTCTAGTGCTATAGTTATAATTATTTACAACAATGTATACCATAGAAACTGAGCTGTTGGAGTAAACAGATGTGAAGTACCGAACGTGGTTAATATTGTAGATTCTTTTCAAGATGAAATTTGTTTGGAAATATTCAGGGCTACCAATATAAAATGTGAAGTAACACTTTTCTAGTCAATTCACACACTGCTATTGGTCAATTAGTAGTGGAAATGGATCTAGTATCAACATCAACTTAGTAAGAAATGGTTATGGTAGCGCTGTTGGGAGAATATTGAACTACTTTTTTTATTTACCAGTAGAACCGAAATGTGGAACCAAAAAATACCGGTTTTCGTCTTAACATTAACACGAATTTTAGTAAGGGTTCCGATTCCGGTTTCAGTTCAATAAAAGTAATCGGTTCCGGTTCTTTTGGGTTCCAGTCCCTGCTCCTCAGTATGGGAGGCATTGTCTGAAACCCTGAATCTCTGTACCTGTTGCTTCTCTATATGTAAATCTCAAATTTACGTTAATAGTAACAATTACAATTGGAGACATCTATATAATGTTGCCCTAAAGCAAACTTCCATGTACACCCGGAAGTAAATATTATTAGGTAATTATTCGATATACCGACCCCGATCGTACATTCATACATACGGAAATACCAAGTGCTACGGATTTCAACATATTATTTTTTTGCACGTAACTTACTACAGAGTAACAATGTTTTTATTCAAAATTACAACATTTATGAGATTTTCTCTTTATTCAATGTTTTTATGTCTAGAAGACTGAAATTTGCCCTCAATCTGAAAATTACCCTTAAAGGGTCGACTTAGCATCGATGGTTGGCAAAGTGATCAAGATCTCCAGTAAGCGTAGTATCCATGGTCGGCATTGTGTACAATCAACGAAGTGCAATCTGTTGCGTTTACTCGTTATATTTTTTTATGTTCTAATAAATTATTTAATTTTTTTTGTATTAAACAGCTTCAGTTAATGTTAATAAAAATATTAGAACACAAAAATCTGTAGTTTATCACTAGTAGCATTTTTATTTTTTTCATTATACGGTGTGTCCCAAATTGATGTCATCAACATTGGTATCTCCGTTATTATTAGAGATAGAGAGATTAGTTAAATTAGGAAAGTTTTGGAGAATTTCATGCTGATTTTGAATATCATCGACAATTTGATCTATATTTTGTAGTTCTTGAGTTATTCGAAAAAAACAAAAATCTCTATTTTCCTTTTCTTAAATAGCATGGAAACGGCTAATCTGACACGGTCTAGGAGTTTACATTATTAAGGCACTTTTGCACGGTAAATAAGTTAATGCTAATAATAACGCCCTATCGTCATTTGTTTCTGAGCATTTAATGTCAACTTTTGTTTTTCATATGGTGCCCAACATGGGTTTTTATACAGAGCGATGGCTTTTTGAATAAGCTTTTCAACGATATTCAACTTGTACAGAAAATATTTTGTTTTAGTAGAGTTATTTAAAAAAAACGCTACAACCTAAAACTGTGTAGATTTTTATGAACATACTGTACCTACTATTTGTTGTAAAACAAGAAAACTTACATAATACAGTCTAAAAGTATGCTTCAATTGCGAAGTAGCCTAACACAAAACAAGAATACACATTTTAACGACGAAACAAAACACAGAAATTAGACAAATTGTTCAATATGTCCCCCATTCTGTTCGATACATTTTTGGGATCTTTTAAGAACAGATCTGCAAACTCGACAAAGCGTGTTTCTATTTATTGAACACAAAAAGTCTCTAACACGATCTTCTAACATCTCTACATTTTCCAGCGGTACAAAAGTGTACACCTCAGACTTAGTAGTACCACATAAATAAATGTTGTTAATTGCTACTATTATGTCATTGTTACGTTCAGCATTGCCCATTTCGTCTGTACCTTTCTTGGCTTCAAAACTTCCAAACCTTAACAAACTATTAATAATTCTTCCAAAAATCTGCCAATGTGGTTGCTGCCTTTCTGGGAATCTCTCGAAGTAGTCTCCAACCGCACGTTCAGAATTTCTGTTGGCTCTAAAATAACATTCCAACAAATCTAATTTTTCTTCATTGGAATATCTTCGAGCCATTTTTTTAAATTTTTGGTAATATAAACGTTATTTTAGGAGAGCTGCTTAGCCAGAACACCACCAATTTTATTTATGTATCAATTGTCAATCTGTCAATTGTTTCAGTAAAACAATGATACAGTAGGTACAGGTACAGTTCCGGTAGTCTGAGGTGTACGCTTTTGTACCGCCGGAAAATGTAGAGATGTTAGAAGATCGTGTTAGAGACTTTTTGCATTCAATAAATAGAAACACGCTTCGCCGAGTTTGCAGATCTGTTCTTAAAAGATCCCAAAAATGTATCGAACAGAATGGGGGACATATTGAACAATTTGTCTAATTTCTGTGTTTTGTTTCGTCGTTAAAATGTGTATTCTTGTTTTGTGTTAGGCTACTTCGCAAATGAAGCATACTTTTAGACTGTATTATGTAAGTTTTCTTGTTTTACAACAAATAGTAGGTACAGTATGTTCATAAAAATCTACACGGTTTCAGGTTGTAGCGTTTTTTCTAAATAACTACTAAAACAAAATATTTTCAGTACAAGTTGCATATCGTTGAAAAGCTTATTCGAAAAGCAATCACTCTGCGTAAAAACCCATGTTGGGCACCATATGAAAAACAAAAGTTGACATTAAATGCTCAGAAACAAATAACGATAGGGCATTATTATTAGCATTAACTTATTTACTGTGCAAAAGTGCCTTAATAATGTAAACGCCTAGACCGAGTCAGATTACCCGTTTCCATGCTATTTAAGAAAAACGAAAATAGATTTTTTGTTTTTTCGAATAACTCAAGAACTACAAAGGATAGATCAAATTGTCGATAATATTCAAAATCAGCATGAAATTCTGCGAATCTTTACTAATTTAACCATCTCTCTATATCTAATAATAACGGAGATACCCATGTTGATGACATCAATTTGGGACACACTGTATGTAGAATTTTTAAATACATACGAACAAACATGTTATTAGGTTAGAACTTAAATTTGTTTGCTTCAGTTCGAGCAGAACAGTCAAGAGATGTCCCTTTTTAAGAATTCGAAGGCCAGATTGATTACTGCAGTGATCCTCTCGTCTGGAATAGTATACTTTAATTATTTGGTTACCCCTTAAATTATGTAGTTGTTGGGATTTTTATATTCATTACAATTATTGTGAAACTTTTACCTTAACTCTTACACCACATCATACGAATTATTGTTACTATTCTCTAATTAATCATATGATGAGAATTGTAAATTTGTAGCATGATACACATTTGATACTTCTTGATTTTTATCCTTTGTTACTGGTGATTAACTTGCATGGGTAGATAGAAATTATGTTTAATTTTCTAACTACGTGTAATTGAGTATAATTGAGCTTTAACCTGCTGGTTGTTTCAATAAATAACTCTGACCTCCGACATTTCTACATCTACGATGCAGGTACTTCTTCTAGTAATCGTGATCTAAATAAAAATAATAGAATACTATTTCTTCTGTGTTTATTAGTTATTAAAAAAAACACTTAGTACATATGTTTAAATTAATATCATTAGTATGTGACAATTTCTAATATATTTACATACGACTAGAAATGTTTTAATCTCTTAAGTATTTAATTCCATTATAATTTTAAATTTATATACAAATAATTACACAAAAAGTAATTTACACAACTTGACTATTACAAATAGAGATTTAATAATACATTTTTGCAATTTATATACATGTGAAATAGTTTCTGACAGCACATAGTTTGAGTTATGAAGACAGATAGTAGAAAGACATTAGACCAAGAAAGTGTTTTCGTAAAACTGGGGTTACTATTGGTTGGTAGCTTTATACCAGTAATATTCTTATACGATTAAAAGAAAAAAGTAACAAGAGCATTCAATTTACCTAGTATGAGATAATTTGAGAAAAAATAAATTAAGAACATTCAATCACAAAAAATCAAAGTTAAGTTTCACCTTCATGCAACATTAGAACAGCCATAACTAGTTAGTTAATTGTATTTGGTAACAATTATAAAAATGATGGTGAAAATATATTTGGTTATTAGTTACATTATGTTATTTATACATTCCAAAAATATAACATATCTTTAATTAATATTTTTGGATTAATATTTGGTCAAGATTGGTTTAAACTTCGGTTGATTTAGCAGCAACACCCGGTGTTGCTGTTGTTTTCTTATTGAAAAGTCCTCCAAGGAAGGAATGTTGGTAATACACTGGTTTTCCTTTATTTGGAAGCTTGTCTGATCTAGAACAGGTGCTGGCAGATGTGGATTGAAACGAAATAGACATTCCACTGTCAAGTGAACCTACACTCCCACGCCTCTGAGCTTTATCTCCTGCAACTACACTGACATCATAATCCCTACTGCCAGATCTTCACTGGTGCATTCCAAAGTAAAAGTTATACTTACATTGCTCGTGAATGTCGAGCAAAGAATTGCTAAGTGCTGACCGTTTAATTTGCGTCGTATCATGACTTACTTCTTCTAAACTACCATCTATTAGGCCCTGGTTTTGGGCACATGGACAAGGACAAGGACATACTTCTACATCTGCCACACCACTATCACGATTTTCAGTACCTGTCACAGAAATAAATCTTTTGTAAAATAATGCAATTTCATGTAATGTATTAAGTTAATACGTGATCTTACCTGCTCTATTTCCACGGTTTGATTTTTGCCTTTCTAACTCAGCTTCAATTCTCAAATTTTCCATTTCATCCATTTCAAGTACAGATTCTTTTAAATCTTCAGCAAACTTACAACGATCGTGTTCATTGCGAGCATTAAAAGTTACTAATACCTTACCATCTACACGTTGAGATAGCCGAATACCATATGGATAATCTATAACATATCAATTTATAAGTAACAGTACTTACAATGTAAGCATATTTTACTTACGTGGTACTTCAAACAAAGTAACAACTAATCCACAAAGTGGATAACTATTTCTAAAGGTATACGTAACTGATGATTTCTTTTTGCTCAAAATCTTTGTTATAACAAGCAAATCATTAAATAAGAAGACTTCCCGTTGATGTACTCCAGGTCTTTCTTTTTTATATATATCAGGTATCTCATACAATCGACAGTAGCAAACCAATCTTCTATGGGGAAGCGCTAGATTTGGTTTCTTTCCTACTATTGTTGCTTGTACTTTCATAACTTGAGAAACATGATCCGATCCAGGTTTAAATTCATTAGCCTTCACACGTTCATATATTCCAGCTAACATATCACTATCAATATCACCACAGTCATCAATTCCACGAAGATTTTTTATAAAATCTTCTAAACGCATTCTCCTTTCTGGCTTTATATTTGGGGTATGTAAGTCTGTATTGAGCATTATTATTGCAAACGCCAATACAAATATCTAAAATAAAATCACATATTTCAATTGATAGTTCACTATGATGTACAGAATTATTCAATATATATTTAGATCACCCTTTTATTTTTGTTATTACTTGAGATAAAAAAAAACTTTCACGTAAAAGTTGTATTGTTGTACCTTTATTGTTAAAACGTGCTTTCCCCTCTTTTAACGAACACGCTTTTCAAGGGGTATTTATATAATATGTTGTGGGTTTGTATATAGTCGATACTATAAGTTGCTGGAAAGCACTACAAGAGCTACTCTTGTAAATATATTTGTAAATAAAATGGTCCTTCCGAGTTTTCGTTAAATATATTATTGCATTTAAATAGCCCTTTTTTCCCTGATTCCAAATATATAATGTATATTCTGTCGTTCATCTTCTCTTTTCAATCACCTCTGTTTCGAAAAATACTTAATATATGCCACATCAAAATTGACAGGTGACCTTAGGTATCTGTCAAATTCGCTATTTAAAAAAAATGTTTCTAATGACATTTTACGTGCACATGCCGAATTTGAACAATGTATTCCTTCCGACATAAGGAATATTTTATTTTGTTACATTTTTTGATATACCCCCATAACCGACTAGTTTTTAAATAGTAGTTTCGTGTTAAATTGCTTAAATTATGTTTACAACAATTCTTTTTTTATTCAAACATGATGTAATAAAAAAAAGATTAATAAAATTATTTTCTTGAAAATTCGAAAATAATCGAGAACGTTCCATTTTTTTTCTTTATAATTTTAATATTTTTAAAAAATACCTACATTATTGAA
This sequence comes from Agrypnus murinus, assembly GCA_929113105.1. NCBI lineage: Eukaryota > Metazoa > Arthropoda > Insecta > Coleoptera > Elateridae > Agrypnus > Agrypnus murinus. The sequence continues at coordinate 32,034,064 of OV816023.1, read as the reverse complement.
TAGTATTAGCAAAATATGCTGTGCACTTGTCGCCTTTCCACTCATTTAAAGCGTTTTTTAATGATTTCGAAATAGTCAGTACAGGGGGTGTATCAAAAAATGTTAAAAAACAAAATTTTCCTTATGTGGGAATGGTATATTCCACGCCGATTCGACCAAAGTTGGCGCGGTACCCTCATAGATTTTTTTTTATATTTTGTTCACGTAATATCCTTTCCAAGCATTAATAAATGTTCCATTAATTTTTTCAAAAAGAATCACAACTATTGCATGATATGTCCTAATCATTCTAATAAAATTTCAACTTGGTATCTCAATAGAATCGGAAGTTGAGACATTTTTTCTGTAGTCATGCGTATACACTTTACACACTGCAACAAGAATTATCCGAAGTCCACGGTTACGCAATTGCGAGCAAACCTATTGTATAGGTTATATCAGGTGCGGATTAACGGGGGGTGGGGGATGGAAGAAATTCCTTCCCAAAATTTATAAATAAATATACATAAGATAGGATCAAATGTTTGTTTAATTATTATGTATTAAAACAATTATTTTCCCAAAAATTTCCCTCTCCCCAATAATCCAAAACCGGAAGTTATTATGTATTACAATGCAACTAAAGGAGGTGTTGACAATATGGACAAAACGGTTACTCATTATTCAACAAAAAGAAAGACACGTTGGCCACAAGCAACGTTTTTCAATATGTTAGACGTAGCTGCCCTAGCAGCTTATATAATTTATTTCGAAAACAACCGGCAAAATTGTCATGAGGATTTGGGAAAACAATTATCCATGCCTGAGATTGAAACGCGTTCAAGAACGAGCAAGTTTTTGAAACATTTTGCTACTAAATCTGGAATAGAGGCTATACTAGGCCATCCTGTTATGCTTCCTCCACAGTCCTCGAAGAGCCACCACCAAAGGATGCTTCTGGACGCAGCAAACATGCTGGCAGCTGTTTTGTTTATAGATCAACATCGTCATTTCAAAGGAAGACCCGAAAATGTTGTGAAATATGTAAACGACCGATTTGTAACGAACATTGTGTAACAATAACAAAATGTTGTCATTGTAATTTGTAAATCGTGCTTATATGTAATAAACTATTTTTTTTAGAGCAATAAATTTTTTTATATAACTTTTTTCTTGTTTTGCAACTAGTTATCTTATTTACAGATAATACTGTTATATACATGCATAAAAATAGGATAAACCTATACAAAATGCTTATAGGTACCACGGTACCTAGACTGTGCATTTAAGGGGTAAACTTTTATTTTATGCAAAAACTCAATTTTTTATTGAGTTGTATGGTTGTATCATTGTGTAATCAACATGAGAGGGATTGATTTAGGCTAAACAGAAGTTTAAACAACATAACTTGTCGAAAAGTTATAAAAAATAGGACTTGAAAATGCAAAAGGTAGCCGGGTATACCTTACTGTGCACATGAAGGTTAACAAATCAAACTCGAAACAATCATTGGAAAATGAATAAGAATTTCGATACCAACAGGAAGAGTAGAATGGAACTTTAAAGTTCCTGGAAGCCTTCTGGAGCTGATAAATCGCTGGTTCAAAAATCCTTCATGTGCTTCAAATTCAATTATAATTTTCAGCAAAACCTACCTTTTTTTAATATTAAGTTTATCAACATTTGATTGATCTTTGGTATCACAAAAGTTATAAAGAAAACTTATTGATTTTCAAATGATTGTTTCGAGTTTGATTTGTTAAAACAAAAGTAGTAATAATTATAATTCGTTGTATTATCATATAATATATACCTGCAATAGGTTTGCTCGCAACTGCGTCCCGTGGACTTTGGAAATATTCTTGTTGCAGTGTGTACAGTGTATACGCACGACTATAGATAAAATGTCTCAACTTCCAATTCTATTGAGATACCAAGTTGAACTTTTATTACAATGATAAGGACATATCATGGAATAGTTCTGAGTTTTTTTGGAGAAAATTAATGGAACATTTTGAGAGTCACATTCGCTGTTCTTAATACAAGTGCATGTCGTTTCAGAAAATTTTATTCGCGTGACTATAAAAGAAAATTCAAAACTTCTGATTCCATAGAGATACCAAATTAAAGTTTTAACGCGATTATAAGAACATTGCATAAAACAGTTGTAATTTTTTTGAAAAAAAATAATGGAACCGATTATGAGAAAAGTAAAAATTTGTTAAACTCAGATAATATACTATGTTACAAATGTTGGAAAAACGAACAAAAATTACCATAAATAGTCCATTTCATTCTCTTTCAAGTGCAAAAAACCGACCTTCCTAACTAATACGAAAGCCGAGTAAATAGCATTTCAATATAGGCATGTACGTTTAAAACTGAGAAAAATAAACCTCTATATCTTGCGAACAGTGTATTTATGGGCAGTAATATTTGAGCTTTATATAAGGCTTAGAAAGGGTATTACGTGAACAAAATATAAAAAAAATCTATGAGGGTACCGCGCCAACTTTAGTTGAATCGGCGTGGAATGTATCGAATATCTCTTACTCTATACTTTGATATGGCGTATTTCAAGTATTTTTGGAAGCAGAGTTGATTGCCCCACAAAGTTATTCCAATCAGAATATTAAAAAAATTTCCCATATGAATCCAACTTTATGGCAGACATACATAACTATACATACATAACATAAAATATACATACTATAACTTTTATAAAGCGCACTTTTTCAGAAAATAGAGAATGTTTTAAATTCATTTAACTGTCTTTAACATATTCTATTAATAACGTGTTTCATATAAAAGTAATAGTATAGATTCTCATACTTCCAATAGATTTTTAATCTTGTCGATTGTAGCTCAGCTAGTGAATCTTCATCAAGATCTGTGGCCTACCCTGACAATATTCACCGGGTGCCACTAACATATAACTACAATACTACATGGTAGTAAAATAACAGTTTTTAATGGTGAAATCCATTAATGATAAATGATATATATTTTTTAACTTGAAACACATTAATTATATCCAGAAGTACATACATACTATTTGAGAGCTTACACACACTGAATTTTTAAAAATAAAGCAAACTGTTGTATCACTATTTATTGTTTGATTTTAATACATGAAACTACTAAAAAAACATAAGCAAATTCCGTAATTAGAGTCGAGATAAGAACAATAAATAGAAATGCTGTGCCTTGTTTTGCGTGTTTAACTCAGCAAGTATAGACTTGAGAAACATATTTTATAAATCAATACCTTATTTCAATACTTACAGTGTCTGGTGATCTTAATCTTGCAACAATGTCCACATTACATTGGCAATATCGCTGAGAAAATATTTCCATTAATCTTTCGATTTTTTGTGCTTCACCAGGCATTCTAAAATGTTGTTGGAATTTACGCAAAGCCACATCAACTTGCATACCAGAGAGATCAAGTTCTGCAGCAAAGCATTCTAGAACTGCCATACAAAATGGACTTTGCAAATGGCCTAGATATTCGCCAATCATCTGCTTGCTTAAACCCTTCCTTGAAATTAAAAACCTAGCTACACCCTGCGGAGTATTTTCTAAGAAACCTCTTCGTATAAGATACGAGATTCCTCTTTCAGGTTTTTTGTTAAATAAATTCAGTCCAACACGATACTGGCGTTTTCTAATAGTTTCAGATATTTTATAGCTAGTAGGAGCTGCTTGTTCTGGACGTTCTATTACATAAGTAGAGGAACTAGAGTTTGAAATATTTCCTAAACTGGTTTCCAATGATGGCTCGGCATACTCAGGTATATGACCTTTACGCTTCCATACTGGAGATCCTGAGAATTCACATTGAACTCGGTCTGTGGATATGCTGCTATCACTTCCCGAACTTTGGACACTAGACAAAGATCCATTTTCAGTGCTTTTGCTTAGCCCATTGGTTCTATGATGTCTTGGATCTACAGACCTTGATGATATACTGGAAGTTCTTTTAGGGACCTCGGGTGGTACTCTCTTCGTACTTTGACTGCTACGGGAACGAACAAACCCATTATTGCTGCTAGGAGGTGTACTGCAAGAGCTTTGACTACTAGTTGGTTGGAGGCTATGTGGTTCATGTTTATTTTCTAGAGGAGAGGAATAATAATGGGAGTGGGATACATGGGGTGAATAGCTTTCCCAACAAACTGTAGGGGTTCCTGATTGGCTACGGGGAAGTGGGCTGCTATCTACATTTCTTCTTTCTCTCAGAGACATTGAACGCATTGGAAGAGCTCGAATTGTTCCACATTCATGACCACTGGAAATTAAATAATTTAGAAATTTTTAAAAGTTCCACCATTTAATTTATGAGCAACAAATTTACTAGAAAAGCAAGTGTTAGTCAATTTAATTAAAAGGGATTGCAATATAGTAGTTTGCATGGTGGTTCAAATATCCTAAACAATTTAATTTAATCAATTATAAATAAATTAATCTTTCATTCAAAGTTCTCGGTTATTTAATATTGTAGACATTGAATAGTGGTCTACTTTAGAAAACAAAGACAAAATGGTAAGGTGAAGACGAGACATAAACATGTGTCATCATTTTCACATGTAAAAATGATATCAGGAATTGATACATATTAACCCTCGCCAGGAATAATTTCTGCTACGCAGATAACAGAAATGGGTCTCTTGTGACCCGGCTAGTATTCTGCTGTTTTTACATGAATTTAACTACTAATAAAAGCTTGCACATGATAATATATTCATAATAGTAATGTTTTTTTTTACAATCATTTGTAATTATTGGCTAACAAACTAATAAAAGGTGAAACATTCAACAATCCAGAAGTAATGGGTTTATTTAGACAAAATTCTTGTTACAAATTGGGTAACAATTACTTCTTACATGATTTGCATACTTTCTTTACAGTAACTTGTTCATGTGTCTGTCAAATAAGTTTAAAACAACTATCACGCTTTGTCCTATATATTTGTTCCTGTATGCGGTCAAGTGATCCGAGCGGGTTTACCAAGCAATTTTTCACAAAATTTATTCTAAACCACCTTCATACCACAGCTTCGAGGAATACACAAATTACTAAAGCGATATTTTGAAAACCGGTGGAATTATTAAACAAAATTTAAGTGCGGGTCACTTGAGATGATTTCCATCGTCCGAGGGTTAAAGTAACGAAGGCAGCTTATGGTTTAAAATGCAAAAACTAGTCAAAAACTACTAGTAAATATTGTTTCATTTCATCCCCTCCTCTTGACCCTATTAATGCCTTTACCTGTTTTCTACATGTTTCATTCCTAATACTAGAAGCATTCATTTACCCCATTTTCAGTAATCGTGTATAAACAATAAAGATAATATTCAAAACTGGCTTAGAGGACTGCATTCCCTACCCTTGCTCTAAAAACAATAACTGGTCTAAAGCACTACTGATTTGATTCTTTTTTTTTTTAATTGGGGTTCTGGTAATGTGTTTAAACACACTGAAGTAATTATATTGCATTACAGGTTAATTACTAAAGGAATATAAAAGAGACCACACTGCTTTAATCAGTATATTTTGATACAAAACATGAACACATTCTGAATTCAGCCAATGAAGCATCATTCTTAAGCTGTAACGGGGTTTTTCCTTTACATATCATATCCTTTATTGCAAGTTTAGATATGTTTTAAGAAACGAAGAGGTATTTATATAGATATGATGTAGCACTTATCTCAATTAAAGAAATGCATTTGCTTAAAGAAACCACAACCAAAAAAACAAACTACCTGTATTTTAATTTAGATGTATTTAATTCACTTACTGAACAGGCACATGGAGAAAACTAGCAAAGCATTTAAAAATTGTTTTATTTTAATGTGCCTAATTATGGGATCTTGTTACAGTTTTTTAATGATTTTTAAATGATATTTTTAATCATTGTCAGAATTTCCAAACAAACAAAAATAAAGAATAGTTTAAGGTAGCACTAAATGAAGTTGGTTACTAATAAACAGCAACACAAAAAGTGCTCAAAAAAAATTAAATCTGAATTTGTCCTATCCAACATTACGCATGCTTAGATGATAGCAGAAGAAAAGGCTATCGGGCTGAAGCCCCCCCCCCTTCCCCGAAAACTTTTTAATAGTCTAGGTAATTTATGAAAATTTAGTAGTAGCTCCCGAAAAAAAAATTCCTAACACGCCAGTTTAACAACAGATCACTGTTGGCAATAAAGTAATGAAGGCAGTCCTAGTCTAGGTCATTTATGAAAATTTAGTAGTAGCCCCAGGAAAAAAAATTCCTAACACGCCACTTTAACAACAGATCACTGTTGGCAATAAAGTAATGAAGGCAGTCCTTTTATAGAATTGTATAACTAATAATTGAAATTTGGCATTAATAAGATGACAAGAGTATATCTCTGAGACACACTGTATACTGTAATGCTTATGCAGGTTTCCTTGGGCTTAGGATTTTGGTATAAGGAAGATATAATATCAGAAAGATCATAAAATGAAACATACATCACAGTCTATCAAATTAAATCAAATATCATTACAAAATATATACCTTTGAACACTGCTTGCCATATTTGAAGCCAAACTAACAACAAACAAATAATGTTTAAAAGTATACATTTATACAACAACCAATAGAAGCACATCAAAGGAACTGAACATAACTGAATCACCTTTAAATTCAATACATTTAAATAATTTACTTATTATTATTGCGGCTCGTCTTATGATTTTATCTGCAGTTATAATTAATTGTGCATCTGTAATGTATTGATAATGTTATTGTAATCAAAAATTACTTAATAATACATGACTCATGAGTAAGTGTCCAAGCTTACAACTTTAAATCTTACAATAACGTGTCTTTTCTAAATATTTTTTACATATTTAATATTCCCATTTCTTCACCCGTTTATCTTGGAAACTTGAATAAAGTTTAAAACAGCTCAGACCTGTAATTTACTAGTGACTACAAGTTACTCAACTGTAAAATAATAATCAGCTCAAGTTACTAGATTAAAGTTACTCGACTGTCAATCAGGTCAAGAAAAATGCCCAAGTTGTCAGACTGTTCAATTTTCTGAACATGTCCAAGTTGCCCAATTGTCAAATTTGGTAAAAATATTCAAATTAGTCGACGATATTTCCTGTACTTCATGCAATCGTACAGATAAGCTAAAAGTTTTCTAGAAACAAAAACCAAATGTTATGCCTATTTAATTGCAGCCCAACAGTCAGATTACTTGAACAGTTTACACAACCTGATCCAACATATTAGAGTAGCTTAACCATTTTCATCTTGAAAATGACCAATTTGAACACTTGGACACAACAATAACTGAGTGAGTAACTTTAAGAATCCATGACTGTATTTTTCGTTTTGGACATTTCAATCAGTGCAGGGATGCTGAATTGGCAAGTTTACGATTGTACTGTCTTTAATCTTTAGTAAGTAGATGTTAGAATAACATATTTTATCCAAAATTAAAGCTGAAGCGTACAATTAGAGTGTACAGGATCTCCTACTGTTTTAAACACACATGCAAAACTATAACAAAATATCTCAAAAAATATCTTCTAAAAAAAAAACCTTTTGTACCTTGACTTATTTTTTATGAGATTTTTTTCCTTTAAAGTGTAGGTAGCCCTTGATATTTCTAAATTATATGAGAAGTTATAAGAAGCATCTCTCCCTTCAGTATTACAGAGCCCTTTGAAGTTCCAAGATTTTGCTATTTTTTTTTCAACTTTTCCACTTACAATAAATATATAACCTTGATATTGATACAGTGAAGTAGAATTAATTGTTTTTATTTATCAAGTTTTGTTTACAGTAACGAATGCAATGGATATTCAGATGTGTAATTTTTGATACAAAACTACCGTTGTAGATAAGATAAATAAGATTTTATTTTATTTATGTTTACGTTATATTTATGTCTGACAAATTCTTATTATAAAAAGTCAGGTATTTTTTAAAAGTGGTTACATTGCAACTTTATAATTCATATTAGTTACAAAGGTTTAAGTTAAAAAAGAACTGATACTTTTTTTACGAATTACGATTTTAGTGTCTCCGGCATACTGCATATAAAAAGATTTTGTACTAAATTTAAAAATTGTTAAATGTAAAAAGACCGCATTGTAACTTTAAATATTAAGCATTTCCAGATTTGTTACAAAATCTGAAGGATTATTATAACAAAGTTAAAAAAACGTTAAAACCTGCAGAATATCCGGAGATGGAAGAAAAGTTGTTTGCATGGTTTTAAATATGTCACCAATATCCTCCGAAATTTTGGCCGAAAAGGCAAAGCATCTATCCAGCAGTGTGCGGTGCATACGAAATAGTGGAAGCAGTCGCGATACGACGTATGTGCTATCACGCTCGTACACATAGCGTACGAGCCTGATAGCACATACATCGTATCGCGACTGGTTCCACTGTTTCGTATACTCTGCACGCTGCTGTGACTTTATAAAAGATGTTTTCAAAACGATGACGTCAGGGCAAGTAAAGATTGGATACTTAATTTTAAAAAGACACAATTAGCGCGTGTTAAAAATTGCGAGAGAAAAGCTGTTCAATGATTCGCACACAGTGAAACCCTTTAAGAAACAGTTGCAAAGCGTTGTAATGGGGGGTAGAAAATTTGAAACAATTGTGATGCCAACATTTAAATAAATGTTTTTGCAGAATGTTTTAATTGCATTTATGTACAAATATAACATTGCAACTCTGCAGGCGCAGTAATCCGGAAAATGCGATGATTCGGATTGCCCCTGTTTTAATTAGTCCGAATTAACGAGACTTCACTGTATATGTATAAGGAATGTATTGAACATCAAATTAATTTAATTAGAATTCACAGCAAAAGTATGTATTGTCATTAACTTTAAAAGAATTATTTGACTGTTCCTACTGCTATTAAAAAAAAATAAACATACCTATGATGATAACCAAGGGGAGGTGGTATATGATTGTCGATTGTGTATTCAAGCACACAGTTCCATGCAGCAGCAACCGTAAACTCGCATCAAACCCTGCAATGCTTTGTGTGCGACTCCATGAAACTGGATATACCTCTTGGTTATAATGTTATCATAGTACAAATATTTTATAGTTTTCCTTTTATTAGCAATAGAAATATTCAAATATTCTCTTTTAAAATTAAAAGGGAAAAGGAAGAGGTGGTAAATTAAAAGGGATGAACACTCCAATTATATTGATTTTAGATATTATTATTACATTCATTATAAAAATATCAAAATCACAGTTATATAATTTATTGTACGTGGAAGAGTTGAGAAAAAAAATAGCAAAATCTGGGAATTTTATAACCCTTAATGGAGAGGTGCATCTTATAACTTCTCATATTCGAGGTTTGATCAATTAATACTGTAGGCACAATTTTGGATGTATCGAATCAGAAAATATATTTGCTTTAAAAATACAATCTAGCAACCTTCTGTCATGAAACTAACAAGCTTCGACGCTATCAGTTCATTTGTTTAGTTTTAATTGCTGGCTTTGCAAAGCTGTATATTGCACAGTAGCAAAAATGGATTGTCAACACTAAATTTTGTTTCAAACTTGGAAAAACACCATATTCTGAAATCTTATGTGACTGACAAAATACAGTGTACAATTGTCAAGATTGAAGCCCTGACTCGTCCCATGAACGTTCTACTGATCTACAGCCCTCCTCGACACTCTATCTCTCAAGAAGAATATAATGACTTGATTAACTCCCTTGGCACCACTTTCCTAATAGCTGGTGATTGGAATGCCAAACATATATCATGGGGATCTAGATTAATCAAACCAAAAGGTAGGAACTTGCTGAAAAGTATACAACAAAATCGTCTAAATATATTATCCACAGGAGAGCCAACATATTGGCCAAGTGACACTAATAAGATTCCTGATTTATTAGATTTTGCTTTAAACAAAGGAATATTAGACATATATTGCACAATTGAATCAAACTTTGACTTGAGCTCTGACCACAGTCCAATTAATTATTATAACAATTAGTAATAGCATAATACGTAAAACATCATCACCTAGACTATGTAGTAGTAGAACAAACTGGACACAATTTCAAGAAGATATAAATGAGCACATTAAGCTAGACAAAGGACTGAAAGACAAAAATGAAATTGAAGAGGCCATTAATTACCTACATTGACATTAATTACTACATTGATACAACAAGCAGCTTGGCGAGCCACGCCAGTTAATAAAATTCATGAAAGTCATCGTATTACTGTACACATCAAAGAGCTTGTCATTAAAAAACGCTGTGCTGTGCTGTAGATGGCAATTAAGCAGAAATCTACTAGATAAAACTATCCTTAATAGACTCACTCATAACCTCAACAGAGCCATCAAAGCTTACAGAAATGATACCTTTGAACTGCACTTAACAAATTTATCATCAAACGATCATTCATTGTGGAAAGCCACCAAAAAACTAAAAAGACCTGTTACAAACGTTCCACCAATAAGGATACCTGATGGCTCATGGGCTCGATCAAACTTGGATAAGGCTAATATTTTTGCTAAACACCTTGAAACAGTATTCTCCACTCCTCAAGCAGACAACAATGTAGACGATCATATAGAAGCTTTCATAGAATCACCCTGCCAGTTATCACCTCCGATCAAAGCTTTCTCTCCAACAGAAGTTAGCAATCAAATACAGTTACTAAATTCTCACAAAACTCCAGGCTATGATCTTATATTAGGCGAAGTCTTAAAACATCTACCAAGGAAAGCAATAGTACTAGTAACTACAATTTTTAATAGCATTTTGCAATTGTGCTACTACCCTGTGCAATGGAAATATGTACAAATAATATTGGTACTCAAACCTGGCAAACAACCTACTGAAGCCACTTCATATCGACCAATTAGCCTCCTTCCCATAATGTCAAAAATGCTTGAACGACTAATATTAAATAGAATAGAAGAATCTGTGCCTCTAAATGAACTCATTCCCGACTACCAATTTGGTTTCCGAAAATCGCACTCTACAATTCAACAGTGTCATCGCATTGTAAATAATATCAAGGAGAGCTTAGAAGAAAGAAAAATCTGCTCTGCAGTATTTCTTGATATACAGAAAGTGCATCAGTCCACGAGTTACAATTAATAATAACCCCATACCAACAAATACTGAAGTCAAATACCTTGGTCTCCACCTTGATGAAAAACTTACTTGGAGAGCACATATTCAAGCTAAGAGAAGACAACTAGATCTTAAAATCAAAAGCATGTACTGGTTAATGAATAGGAAATTTCCATGGAAAATAAAATTCTAATTTATAAAACAATAATAACACCCATATGGACATACGGAATTGAATTATGGGGGTGCAGCAAACCCTCCAATACGAAAATTCTGCAATCTTTCCAGTCAAAAACACTGTGGATGTTAATAAATGCCCCATGGTTTGTTTCAAATCTAACCATACCCCATCAAACCATACACCAGGATCTTGGAATTCCATACATCAACGAGATTATAAGAGCTCGCACTATCCAATATAGAAACCGTTGCATAGATCATACAAATCAGGAAATTCGAAACCTATTCAATCCGCCCATGGAAGACAGAAGGCTAAAAAGAACTTGGACTGAAGACCTAGCTGGATGAATCTCAGTGAACTGTCAATGGACAGTGCCTGACTCAAGTCAACTTATCATTCAAGCACATTTACTTATTACTTGTTTTATAGTAGATTGTAAATTGGCAAATAATATATATAAAAAAAAATACAATCTAGCAACCTTCTGTCATGAAACTAACAAGCTTCGACGCTATCAGTTCATTTGTTTAGCTTTAATTGCTGGCTTTGCAAAGCTGTATATTGCACAGTAGCAAAAATGGATTGTCAACATTAAGTTTTGTTTCAAACTTGGAAAAACTCCAACAGAAACATGTGAAATGTTAAAAATAGTTTACTGAGAAAATGCAATAACTCTCAAAACTAAGATTCAAACTTCACATGGGGGAAAAACACCCAGCTCATCTCGACAGCAAAAAGGATGACAATCAAAATTCAACATCAAGGTGATGTTGATGGTTTTGAGATCTTTTGATGGTTTGGGTAGATTTCATGCTAACAGGTACTAATGTGAACGAAAAAAGCTGGTGAAGTGGGCAAATGAAAAATTACTGTGTGCTCGCAACAGCCGTATTCACCTGATTTAGCACATTGCAATTTCTAACTCTGAAAACAAAATGGTTTGAGTCAATAGAAGACTTTAAAGCGGTCACGACAAAGTGCCTAAAAGCACTCACGGAAAAGTGATTTCCAAAACTGTTTTGAGAAATGGCATCGTCGGCGGAATAAGTGTGTGGCAAGCCAAGTACTTTGAAGGAAATTAAATAATATTTCTAATTTAATTATAAATTTCGTTATATTCAATCGTTCACCGTATTAATTGATCAAACCTCGTAGTAAATGTCGAAGATTACACTTTAACACAAAAACCCTGCAAAAAAGAAGTCACAATACAAGAAAGGTTTTCTATTACGTCTATTTTATTTGAAAAAGAAAAAAAAGAGTAATTAACTAAACCACCTTTACTACTGCAACACATACACAGTGCTTTATTAGATATAATACGCATAATGTGTTGCCTATATGCATGCTTTCCAATCACAACTAAAATAATGTCGTAGTAATTTATCAAAACTTACTTCTCAAAGTTTCTCATATACTCTGAATCACACTGATCATTTTCCCCTACAGTACTGCGAGTATCTTCTCCATTTGTTGGAATTCTTCTACTAATTCTTTTTTCTGCTTTAGCCATTGCTGTGATAGCTGCAAATTTTTTAAGTAGCGTGTATCTTCTAAACGCTCTCTGAATAGTGAGCGCTGCATTACGGGCTTTAACACCTCCATACCTACGTTCTAACACTTCAATTTGTTTATCTAACAAGTCTTGTGATAATTCGTACCTGAAATTAAAAAACATCTTATAAATGTGTATGCAAAGCCAAGAGTTTTTAAAGTAATTGTTAAACATGAAAGTGTTTAAGAGAAGAAACTGTGCAAAACTTACATAGTTTGTACCCTGGAGCGTTTCAAAATATCACCATTTCTTAGAGAACCCTTTTTATGCAAAGGCTGTGTAACAGAAACATAACCAGAGCTGTTTGGGGAGGTGCGAGAGTAAATCGAACTGGGTGCAGGTGTTGCATAATTTTGAGACTGTACGTAGCTAGGTGCTTGAATGTATGTCTGTTCTTGTATGTGCACCGACGACCCCAGTGCGGGTGAGATTTGAGGCCGTTCCATTTTGGGAGGGAAACTGAAATGATTTAATGAAAAATGATTGTGAAAAACATACCACATAAAACATTTTTATACTTAAATATAACATGCAACTTATAGGTACATATTATTATATATAGAATTTATAACAATGACACTAAGCTAACACAATTTGGATTGTTTGGCTGTATTTTGAAGTATTTACTCCAATAATAATAAGACCTTCCAAATGTCTTTTTGTTATTCTAAAATGACACTTTGTAAAGTGCATCATACAATTTTTGAGGTTATGTTCATAAATTAGGTTGGAAAATCAGAAATCTTGTTTATATTTTATAACCTTATTAATTAGCGTCTGTTTTTCAATAAATAAGTATATTTAAATCTACTAATTTAATTATAACATTGATATTGTTTATAGGAAATTATACACAGTAGGGTTAGAGTTGACAGTTTTCCTAAAAGAAAATGCAGGATCCATAAAGAATTATTTTTAGGTAAAAAATAAATTATAGTTTTACTAAAAGAAAAACTGATGTCCTACTCAGAGGTAAGGCAACAGTTTTCTTAACTTCCAAAAACAGGATTGTCATGTCACGTCTGACATATGGTAACCCTGTAAAATTATTTCATTTCTAATTTTGAAAAAGCATATTTAAAAAGAAAGGAACTTTTGTGATGCTGTGATTTTCAAATAACCTTCACTAAATAAAATTTGACAACCTTGACTATTCATTTAAAACACCATTCTGAATAAAGTAATCGATAACTTACCGAGCAGAAAAATGAGCTCATATGGAAATATTTAAATCTCGCAAAAAATCTCTTTTATGAGTGAAATTTTACTTTAAAATGGTTTTTATATTATATATGTATTTCCTTTATCAAAGCTGACAGCTTTCCCTGGCATTATTACCATGCATAATGAACACAGATAATGAGGATAACAGAACTGGAAATTTTAATTATCTCTATTAATATGCACTCAGATTTAAGTTAACATACTAAAGTCTGAAGCACTCGTAAAATACGTGATATGGTTTCTTTATTTTTGTGAATATTATAAACGAAAACTTTATAATTATTTTTATACAAATCTTTTGTGGCATTTGTGTTTTGTTATGTTGCGAGTTATTAAAATAAATAAATTTTAAATAAGATGATACAATATAATAAAATTTATAAATCAATTGTAAGCTGTTACAAAAAGTAAAAAAAAAAGAAAGTTTATTATCCAATGACATCCATACTTTCTTTTTAATATAAAACTGAAAGTGTAAGGTCGCTTAGAGAATTAAGTTAAAAGCCTCGTGTAACTTTTCGTAATAAAATTGCCAACGAGCAATTATATAAAATGTTATTTGGATAATTGAGAAATTTTCATTAAATAAAATAAAAGTTTACTTAGAACTATGAATCGGATGAAATACTATAATGTTGACGTACAGTTTACTCTAAAGATATAAAAATTGCAAGAAAATATTTTAAATGTCAAACACCAAATGTGCATAGAGCATACACTGTTAGGTTTTTTTGTGTGATATATGTATATAAACCATATAGTAACATTTCAATAAAGGTTAAACAATAGTTTATGCTGGTCACAGAGGAAATAATTGTGTAACAATAGAATAACTGAACATCACTGTATGATACTAAAAACACTTTAATATTACATTCAGCTATTATTGTTGTTATAACAGCCACATACAAAATTGGATCCTACTCTTTATGTTATTATCTCACAAAACAAACAACATTTTAACATCAGAAAGTATTTTTTGAAAATAAATGCCATTTACACGATTATTATTTTAACTTCTCGGAGAAAGTAAAAATTGTTACAACAATTTACAGATTAAATTAAATAAAAGCTAATTATAAACAAAGTTAAAATTAGAAATCAAGGTAGTCATAACCTCCAAAAAATATACTTGGAATTACTTTAAACTAAGAAGATTTTTATTATTATTCAAATTCGAATACATACATGAAATTTTACTTTATTTAATTAAAAATTAATTATGTTTAAAAAATGGAAGTTCACTTTAAATAGTTGAACAAAACTATTCAAATTAAAAGTTGATCACAGTAAAATATTTATTTCTATTTTGGAATCTTTTGATAATATATAATTTTGATCTTAACATAATCTAGATAGTGAAAAATGAAGATAGTGAATTCTTCCGTGACCAACCTTACCCGAGATAAATAATCATCTTCATGTTAAAAAAAAATTAATTAATAAATAGATAAATACTGATATTTCTTCAGAGAGACACTACACTATTTTGAAGAGGTTTAGAAAAAGGGTAAAAGTTTTTTGTGAAGGGTTTTGGAAATATCAAAATAAGGTTGAAGTGGATTCATTGAGTGATTAATCTATGTTTTAGTATTCACTTCAACTTATTGACAGAGGTGGTGATACTGGTGATGAGATTAGGCAGAATAGCAGTTTCTCATAGTGATGTAACAAACGACTTTTTTTTATTCCAAAAAAACATTTTTTTTGTGAGAAAAAGCAGTTTCTGGTATTTTTTTGTCAGCAGATTACTAATTCTCTGAGTGGGATGAGTATCCTGCACTTCTACTATCTCAGAAAGAGGAAAATGTAGGAACGGAATTAGACAACGAAAGTGATAATGCTAATTTTGATACATCATCAGTATCAGATTCACTTTTTGCTATTCACAAGGCAGATGCATTTAAAGTCTGCAAAACATTTGAAGAAAAAATGATAATGATCATGAATACTTTTACTGGTTCAGGCTAACTTATAATTTTTTATTTTGTTATATTTTATAAATTATACATAATTTTTATCATTTATATTTCTATCAGTTTTATGATAAAAACTTTAATTATTATTACAGCCAAAACTGGTCTTCTTATTAAAAATTATAACTCAATATCTTTTATCCAAGTAATATGCAATTGTTTTTTTTTTCTAAACATATTGGTTTTTTATTTCGATACATCACTAATACCTCGTAACTAAATATATTGCAAATTTTTATTTTCATTAGTTTTTTCAATAGTATCAAGTAGATCCAATGGCTAAATAGATTCAAGTTGATAAAGGTTGCCAAAGTGTCATTGTTTCGGAGATCTCATATATTGTCTACTAGGTATATGAATTTCATTGTTTCTGAAAATACTGAAATGGGTTTTTCTTCTACTGCGGCCACTAAGGGTTAATTGAAATTATCAATATGACAGTTATAGCTGAAAGTTTCAAGATAGTATATCAATTTTGGCCATTTAAAAATTCAGTTAAAAACACACATTCTCAATCACATTGAAAAACTATTTTCTATTGAAACTTAAAATATTAATTTGTTGTATATTCTACTACATTTGATATTCTAATTAATAAAATTAACAATCGTGTGCCTTGGGATTACAAATAAATAAATAAAATAAAAAATATGTTGTCAATGATAGAAAATATAAACAAAAGAATTAAACACAATTTATCTAATTGAAACTTAATATTTCAAAAAAAGAAATTTTACCAAAAGTCGATCGCAAATAAAAATCGAAATAATAATTACCTTCCCACAATAAATCCTGAAATACATATGATCATATTCGAAAAATATTAAAAACATTAACGAAAATCACACACGAGCACTTTTAAATCTACATCTACTTCAATCAAGAGCAGCTGGTAAACTGAGCATATCTTTTGAGGTTCCGGGCCCTTAATCACCTATACTGTCAGGTAGAATAGGAGACAAGGACGGAAAGATATCCAAATATCGAGGAAAAAAATACGAAACGGCAGCTGGTCTTTTCAACTTCATGCAACACATGTCTGGTTGTATCTCCGAAGATATGTTCTAATGTATAGTATAACCTGAATTCTATTTTATCTGAAAAGCTCGTATATTTCGATGAAGTAAAATCGATCGAAAGTATCGATTCGAAATAAATTTGCAATGTTATATATACTGACATAAAAAATGAATGTCGTAACATACTTAATGTTGGAGAAGGAAGAAAAAACTCGAACCAGTTATTTTTCTCTGTTGTAGCAGCTATAAAAGTAATCAAATCATACTAGAAATGAACTTGAACAGTTATTATGTAACGCATGCAAGGACAAAGTCTAAAAACTCATTTATTTGATTAAGCAAGTCAATATAATCTTAAGAAGTACGTAACTATTAACAACCAAACACTAGCAGCTGCTACTCTTCACATTATGAAATTAAAAGTTAGATTCTAAACACTGTTTAGACTGTTACCATTAAGATCGAACCAAGATTGTAACTTTACACTAATTTTTTAAGTTGCAGAAAAAATCTTGTGCAAATTTTCTACTTATGTAATGGGGGAATTAATGACGTAAACTACATCAGGTGTTTCAATACTGTCACAACGAATTAGTTAATTTACAAAAGCAAGGTGTTTATTTACTGATTATTACGCCAGAACAAGTTGTGAATGTGATATTTACTATGTAGTATGTACATTATAGGCTTTAAAAGATTGGAGAAAGCAGCAGTGCTGGGTTATAAAGTGAAACATTTGATTAACACACACGCCTATTGTAGTAAGACTTAATGTTCATCCATAATAATATTATGATCGCAGTTGGCCAATAACGTGTCTACTAACTACAAAATAACTCCATTGAATAAAACTCTTTAACAAATTAAACTAAATGGACATATTTTACATTAAAAAGTTACATTCTCAATAAATTTTATATTTCTATCTTCTTCTAATTGCATCAGGGTCAGATAATTGCATCTCGCTCTTATGAGAAAATTGACGATTGGCGCGGTTAAAACTAACAAATTCAGATAGCAGCACTTTTAATATAATTTAAACTTCACATCAATAATTTTGAGCGATACCCCTGAAATTTCATCCATGAAAATTTATTTCCATCATTTTGTCTCAATTTTTAGGTTAAGAATTAAGGAAAATCATTAAAATATGGAAATAACACAGTTGCGATAGAAGCTAAAAAAAAGATTTCCAGGTAAACATTTGTTTTTCCGATTCAATTAAATATTAAAGGAATTCGAAAAGCTTATCCTTTGGGATCATCCACATCCTAGTTCGGGTTGTTTGAACTTCACATTAATCGTTCCACGTTAAATATTTAAGTCTTAACCCTTTTTAAATATTAAATATCAATTATAACGGAGCTTCCAGTTTGATTTCAAGGGCACCTTCAAATGTTTGAAAAGTTACAGATTTAGAATTACAAACATTTCTATATTGCACAAAGCTTTTCTCAATGTTACTTTTATTTTTTGTTTTAAATATTTTAATAAAATGAAAATGTTTACGAAGTTAAATTATTTTCTTTTGTCTTTTAAATTTGAAAGGTTTTAGAGAAATCTTCTAATAAAATGTTTTCGATAGAGTATATGTACAGGGTGTTCCGGACAACTATGCAATGCTTTAAGGGGGTGAAAGGTGACCATATACATATAGAGACCCCAAAATTCATAAAATAAAAATTAAAAATTAAAAAAATTTCGGATTTGTTCCCTATTTTTTGCGAGACACGAGGATTATGGATTGTTTGTAAGATTGAATTTCGGCAGCGGTTGCCGAGTGACTCACTACCTTGATCATTTATTAAGGTCGGTAAATAAAATGTAACATACAGTGAAGCCACGTTGATCCGAATCTACGTTAATCCGAATACCACGACAATCCGGATCAGTAATTTATTTACATTGATTCTATTGTAATCTGGATTTAAAGGTTTTGATAATCCGAACTTCCGAAATTTTGACCGAAAAGTCAAAGCATTTTTATCCAGAAGCGTGCAGTGGAAACAGTGAAGCAATCGCGATGCGACATATGCGCTGTCACGCTCGCACGCAATACGCAATATGTACGAGTCCGATAACGCATACGTCGTATCGCAACTGCATTGTTTCGTATGCACCGCATGCTGCTGTAACTTTATCAAAGATGTTTTCAAAAAGATGACTCAGGGCAAGTAAAGATTGGTTACTTAATTTTAAAGACACAATTTATGTCTGTTAAAAATCTCGGGGGAAAAGCTATTCAATGATTCGCAAGCAACAAGGTCCATTAAAAACAGTTGCAAAGCGATTAGCGTGGCTTTGCAATGGGCGGTAGCAAAATTGAAACAATTGTGATGCTGGAAGATTCAAAAGAAAAATCGTATCTACACTGAGAAAAGCATTTAGTAGGACCAATTAAATGTATTTAATTCAACTAAATATTTAGTTAAATAAACTAAATTTAATTTGATTTAACAGATTTTAACTATCTATTTAGTTGAATTGAATAAATTTAATTGTTCAAACTAAACGCTTTTCTCAGTGTAAGGTATTAAGTTTAAAAAATCGCCGCCGTTTTTGATTAACGACATATTAATGCGGAACATTTTATTTTTACGCTTTTAAAACTGTTTTGCGTTAAATATTTTTGTAGTTTTATTTATTTTTAAATAAATGTTTTTGCAGAATGTTTTAATTCCATTTACTTACAAATAAAACATTGTAACTCTACAGACGCGGTAATCCGAAAACCGCGATGATTCGGAGTGGCCCTGTTTTAATTAGTCCGAATTAGCGAGGCTTCACTGTATATTCATTGACTTAGTTGTGATGAAAATTTCATTGCCTGTTTTTTATTTTACGAATTTCATTTTAACAAAATGAGTAGAAGTTGCCGTTTAGATGCAAACAATCTTTATAACATGTGTTCAAATAAATCGCCGTTTGTCTGTACACACAAGTTTATGCTAGCAAACATATCGGCATTTGCGCGAATTTATTCTGCGGCGATTTCAATGCGTGCGCGTAGCTCTTCCTTGGTATTCAGTTCTGTCCTGTACACTAACGTTTTAAAATATCCCCAAATACAAAATCGAGGGGAGTCTAGTCCGGTGATCTCACAGGCCGAAGCGAAAAGCATACTGTCTGGCGGTGGTAGCAGCATTGCGATGACATTCGCCGTATAAAATAATAAGTTCCGTAATAATTCCGTCCATAAACAGTAGCTAACTACGTGTATTAATACCTAATCGAAACTCAAGTTTACCGCCACCTTAACACAAAGAAAGTTGACGACAAACTGCAGATTACAAATTGCAAAGATCTGAGTCATTAACAGTTATTTACAGATGGTCAGAATGAATGTTTGTTATTATTTAGCTAAAACGTTTTAAAAGCATGTACTTACTATTTTGTTTCGGCAGTTTTGGTTACAATTTTCGAAGCATTTATTTACCCGGCTACCTGGTTGGGTTTATTATGGTTATTTTGTTGATGACCTTTAAAAGTATGTACTATTTAATAGGCATAATTTTCAAATAGTTTTATCTACTACTTTGCAGTGGCGTGCCTATTATTTTTATAAGGGGGGATTGTCATTTCAAAGGGGCATTTCAGTAAATTGTTAGTAAGATGTTACTCTACACATGCTTCCATATTGCCCTTTAACGGGAAGGACATATTTTCCAAAACACCCTGTATATCATTTAGTTATTAAATTTAAAATACTTTTAATTTAAAAGTAAATATAATTAAGATATTATTTAAATTAATTTTATTAATTAATTAACTATTAAATTAGATTTATAGCCAACTAAAAACTCAAAATTCATTTTAAAAAACAATTTTTAAAATTTTAATCATTTATATTTATTTCCTACAATTTAAAATAATTTAATTAGTAATCTTTTTATTGAAATAGTTGATTATAGCAAATAAAGATAATACCTATTATCGTAAAATTCAATACTATCACCACGCAAAATTCAATTTTTATGTTTCTTGTTAATATTTCTAAATTTTATTTATTAGTATTTAAAAAATCAGAATTTAAATAATTAGTTTTTTCTATTTACTATTTTAATTATTCGTAATGTTTTTATAGAAATCATAATACAAGTAGTTAATTATATCAAATAAATATAATATGTATATCGACTGTAAAGCTTCATAAACATATTTAAAGGTATAAAAATTCAAGTGTTTTTAGTTTAGAATATTGCTTTTATTTCTTATAAGTTAATATTTAATATTTAATATATAAGTTTATTAATTAAATTTAAGTGTTTAATTCAATAAATAAAATTAAGTTAAATACAATTTATTTTGAATTTAATTAATAAAATTTAAATTTAAAAAACGATCTAAAATTCGGAATAAATATTTCCATTTTTTTATAATTTATATCCTTTAATCTTTTTATTGATTGAAATAGTTAATTGTATCAAATAAATATGGTGATAGTACAAAGATAATCACTTTGGTTCTAATAATTTAATAACATGTAATTTTAATTTATAAATCATTAAATAATTAATAAATTAATTTTTTAATATTTTTATGTTTTTATAATTCTAAATATTTATTTAGCGATTTTCTTATTTAAAGATTTAATTTAATAAAGACGAAGAAGATTAAATTTAATTTAAAAACATAATATTTTAAAAATATTAATTATATAAATTAAACATTGTACTGATGTACTCATTTCCTAAAATTAATGCAAGTATTAAAAGCTAAAAGGTACTTCATAATTTAAAATTTACTTATTAATTTTCCAATAGTTATTTTCTCACAACAAAATTAAACGTTTCTTACTTTCAGAAATTTAATATAATTTTACAACGAAAAATATATTCGAACGAGAATTTATGTAATTCTCTTTCATTAAATCACTTATACAAACAGTCTTAGCATTAACTTTCATATTTACAAGTAAAGTACTTTGATATTAATTTAACTTCAAGCAACTTTGTAGTTGTTATGCAAATTTTAATAATATAATAAACGGGCATTTAATAAACTTTCTAAGTTAGAACTTTTACTTTGATTATATTAATTTAGCATCAAATAAAAATTTAAAAAAATGCATCAAATCAATTTTCTGCACTCATAAAAGAGTTTTTATTACTATTAAGTAAAACAAATTTTTATTGCCTTTTTGATCTTTTAAATTGACTTGAATCCAACATTTCTAATTTAAAAGAATAAATTGAGTTATTTTTTACATTTTTTTTTTAAATATTAAATTACATCTTTAAATATACAATTTAAATCTTAATTGACAAAATGCGGTTAAATGCCAGTGTTTTTATATCTCTTAAAGCAATCAATTTTTAAAAATTTTTCTTCTTCGATTAACCTACATAAACTCCGTTACGGTATTTTAAGTAAAGAAATTACTCATGATTTGCTGCTTCTTTAAATCACAAGATTTAAAGTAAATATACAAAAAATTGTAACCAACAATAAATTTTTGCCAATTCCTTTCCAGACATCCAAAGTCTCAAGTTGTGTGGCAATCTAGTTCACGGTCATGTTGCTAAGTAAAGTTTCAAATCAACATAAAAGAATGAATTACAAACGTGTTTGGCAATATTTTTGTTTGACCCTTACGTTTATAAAAGTGTATAGAGGGGTTCTTAAAAAACCTTTCTGCGCAAATAATCATAATGGGGTCATTATCATTCAAGTGTTACAATGTAAAAAATCAGCCCCGTGAACAATTTTTTGTAGAAAAACATTATTTTTCAATCTATTCTTATAACAAAAATAATTCTTCACTACTGAAAAATTTAATTTCTTAATTGACTCTATATATATTGAATATTTAATCTAATAATATTCTACTTTAAAAGTATAAAAAAATTCACTCCAGTTTTAATTTTAAATAAAATGAATTGGCACCAATACTATACACTTAGCAGTGTATGTGACAAAAGAAGAGTGTGCGCAGTAACGACACTAACAAAAAAATGGCGACAGTCAACTGTCTGCTGTATTTGACTTCAACTAGTTATAACTGTGGAAACTTTGCAATTTCAAAAGTTACTGAAATTGGTGGAAATTTCAGAATTTCACAAATCTTTAAATAACTTAATGTATCTGTACAATCTAAAACGTAATGAACCACTAAGCAAAATTTAGAGATCAAAATTAACATATTGACTAGACCAAAAATAGACGTTTCTGTACGTAAATAATAGTACCTATACTAAGTTTAGATTTCTAAAATCTTGAAATTTCCGCTAATTTTAGTAACCTCTCCAATTGCAGAGATTTTACAGTCATATGTAACTAGACACCTGTTAGTGCAAATATGTTCGCGTCTTTTTACTGCGGGTAAATGTACAACTTTGCTGTTTGTTTTAATAATTGCTATAAGATAACTTAAAACAATTTTACATTTTATTAGTACATGTATTATTTTATAATTTTAGTAATTAGTGTTACTTATGATGAGTAACACGGGAGCACTTGGAAACTTATAAGATATGTTCTAACAACAGATATGTACTAATAACAATAAACTATTTCATATTGTTGTACGGAGTTGTACTATTTTTCAATAATTCGTATTCAGTGTTTTATTTCCAAACAATAAACAAATATATTAAGAAAATAGGTAAGTAAAAACAATAATTATAATTGTATCTAATTCGCAGAACGAAAGAGTAATTACATCATAATTGTAGTAATTTTGAACTGTAGTAATTGGCAGAGTTAACAGAGTGCTGCTAAGGTGCTGAAGGGAATTTCCTATTATCAATTTCATGAGAGTTTGGCATGGAGCACGGGTAGTAGTTCACTCTAGCAACAATTAACAACCATACCATAAACCAAAAAAAAATTTCGAAGTAAAGGTTTCGGGGTGTCCTTCAACCAAAATAGAAGTGTTCCTACTGCGCTCGTATATATTTTTCAATACGTTCTTATGTTTTAATTGTATTTATATGCTTAATATGTATGTTTGCATTGCAATAAATCACTTACTTTATTATTGACCTTGACCTTATAAAACTACAATATTTTAACTCTAAATCTTAATCTAAATAGAAAACAAATTATACAAAAGTTTTATAACAATCCACTCTAAATAGGCAACATTTTTCCCATGTAGAGTAAAATATTCAAAAGCCAAAAGTAAGATTTTACTCCGAAACGATTATAAATTTGACTGTTTTAGTGTAAAAAAGTTACCATAAATGATTAAAAATAATTGTTTTAGATTCTAATAAATTTACACTAACATTGTATTGAAGTTAACTCTATGGTCTACACGAAGGTACAGATTAGATATTTTACT
Organism: Agrypnus murinus; assembly: GCA_929113105.1. Lineage (NCBI taxonomy): Eukaryota > Metazoa > Arthropoda > Insecta > Coleoptera > Elateridae > Agrypnus > Agrypnus murinus. Next base: position 32,009,710 of record OV816023.1, on the reverse strand, counting down.
GTAAATGTATTGGACCTAAACACACACTTTCTAGAATGGTCTAGTATTCGAATTTTACACTAAATTGTTTACTTTAATCTTAATAAATAGTTCGAGCGAGTAATAAGTAGGAAATAATTGTAAATCTAATCAGAATCAAATTATACCTAGATGCTGATAAATAAGATTTCGAATGATTTTCAAATTTTTACTATCCGTCTTGTATATAGGCCTCACAGTCAAAAGTATAGGTATTAAAAGATTCGGTTTATGATAGTGAGCAGGCGTATAGAACGATGCATATTGGTAGCAGGTGGTTCCATTGAGAGATGGAGACGCAGGATGTTTTTAAAGATATTTTTGCACTGACAGCAATTGGATCTGAACACCCTCTTCTACGAACGCAATATTTCCAAAATGATTAGGATACTTAGAAACTCACATATGCCAATCGATTAAGAATCTAAGATCTAGAAGCATCTTAAATTAAATATCAATGTTTTCTTTGAAAGGAGGTTCTGCATGATAATCCAAACCGCACCAGAACATTTTGAAGCGATATAGATGAACAAGTTGCCATTAAAACATAGCAAAATTGGTCCACAAATAACAAAGTTCAAGCTAAGTTATTAAAAACTTGTTTGTATCTACATATTTAATAAAATGTGAAAGAAAACACTGCTTTTGCTTCGTAATTATAACAACTGGAAAACGAGTACAAAAAGGCTGACTTTCACCTTTAAACCTTACACGGAACGTCATCAGCGCTGAAGATGCGGGCGATGCGGTTGATGTAAACCGCAGCAACTGTGCAAAGGTCGTACATGTAGAAGATATGGTGTATATTTTATTACTATTTACGTGGGCATCCCATAACCTTTAAAACAGGTATGGTTTAAGGTTTAAGCATTTAATTTCATCATTTTATAAACGCCAAGCCAAAAACAAAAGATACACTCACTGATTAACTATTAACAGCAATTGTCGTTTAACCAATTTATTTTTGTTTCACGAAAGTTCAAGGTTATGTTACTTTACTTATAAGCAATTTTATTTTATAGAGAGAAGACCTTATAGGTTATGGTACAGTAGCATTTTGCCTTTTTTCTAATGACTGTAATTACGGTGCGGATGAAAAAAAAATGACGCAAAACTAAAGTAAATGTTAGTAATTTTATGACGCAAAATATGTATTATGTATGGGACCACAAAATAAATATTAGGAGAAAATATATAAAATAAATATATTATACAAATATAGATATAAATACAGATACTGAGAGAGAGCAACCAATAAAAGATTGGAGAAAACGGGAATTCATTGTATAACGGTCGAATAGGAATAATGTGAACCTAAATAAAAGATAAATACACGACTTCAACTGTTATACCAACCAAAAAGTAAACAATAAATAAATCATGCTTTATTACCCGAAAATGTACAGAATTTCGCTTTTACATAGTATTTTGGATATTACTTCGGAACAATGTTTAATAAAGCCTTATTAGAGAGGATGACCACAGAGGCGGCATTTAGGTCCCATTCTGTTTACTTTATTACCTATACGTCAATGACTAATTGATTAATTTTTGATTAGATTAAGCTTTTCCATGAAATAATGAGATTAAATTAATCATTATTACTAGAAGGAATCAAAACAATTGAAATCTGTTCTAGTGTGCACGCGTTCATGCAGCTTTAAATTAATGGTAATCATACATTAGATCTGACCGCTTTTTAATGGTCATTTTAAAAGGCACGAGAGATCTCAAAGCGGGCAGGTGCGATTTTCAGTAAACGCTCTAAACCAACCAATCTTAAGAGTCGTTGTGAAATAAGACTGAGGTTGACCACACCACCAGCTGCGTTTAAAATTTATTCTCTGGAATATATTATGTCCGGCACGTTTTCTTAGATCATTTTCTTCAAATGAAACGCCCAGAATTTTTCTTAATTAAAAGAATGAATAGAATTTTCCCAGTAAAAATGAATAACGACGTTCTTCTTTTTTATGGTTCATGTCAATATGTACTTATGACTCAAAGCAAATTGATCGTTTTCAAACAATCGTCTATATTGTATAATAAGCTTCGTCTGTTTTCCTGTATATCAAGAATTCAATTTGTCCACTTTAGAATTCTGATAACAGGCAATTGAGATAGATTTTAATCATTTAATAACAAAATTGCATTGGTTCACTTAACTATACCCACATGGGAAAACAAGTGAACTTTCATTTAAATTTCTGCTTTAATTGGATCGATATTTCAAGCTGGCATATGGAGAATGCTCCAAATATCCCCTTAATTTTTAATCATTATCATTTAAATAATTTTATGAATTTTTTTAAGTTGTCAATACTGGTAAATTACTCTTGGACTGAAGTTAGTCCTACAGATGACAGCAACACCGTTACCAAATGTGTACTGGTCTTCGACCACAAACTTTTAATACGAAGACGAATATAAATATAAACAAACACGTCGCTAAGGTAAATACAAAAAATAGATAACTAGATAAAAAGATAAACATAATAAGAATTAAATATCTAACCTTCCAGTAACGGAGACCTACTGAGCTCAATCAGTTCATTCATTAAAGGTACCCTGAGCTTGTGTTTGCATATGTCAAAAAGCTTCTAAAATGTCTAATTTGCGTTTGTTATTACAAAAACGTAGGAATTTAATATTATTTTGAGGAGTCATTGTGCGATTTTGTTCTAAAAGGTGTTTGGCATAATTAAATTTTTCATGATGTTTATTTCTGTAACAACGAACGTGTCCTTTATATCTTATATCAAAATTTTGAAGTGTTTGTCCAATATATACCGAATTACAAAAAGAACAATTTAAATGGTATATGCCCGATTTCATGATATCATGTGTTCTGTCTTTAGCACTAAATAATAATGAAAAAGTGTTGGTTTTAAAGGTTATTTTACAATTGTTGGTTTTTCTTAGTTTATGTGCAACTTTTTCTGATATTTTGCCAAAATATGGAATAGATATGTAATTTGTCTTCTGTTTGATTGTCAATATTCGTTTGATAGTTAACCTATAATCATTTTGTTTAACTAAAGTGTCAATCATGTTCGGATTGTAATGATTTACATGTGCTAGTTGTTTAATGATTGATATCTCTTTGCTAAAATCTGGCTGTATTAGTGAAATAGTTAAAGCTCTATGTACTAAGGATCTATAAGCTGCTAGTTTATGTGCTTTGTAGTGATAGGATTCATTTGGTATTGTTATGTTCGTATGCGTTGGTTTTCTGTATATGGAAAATTCAAATAGATTGTGTGTGTTAATCTTTGATAGTTAAGTCTAGGAAGTTAATAGCCCTGTTTTGTTCTGTTTCTAATGTGAAATTTATGTTTAGGTGGATACTATTAATAAGAATTAAAAATTCAATGATAATCTCAAAAGGACTGTCAAAACAAGCTAAAATGTTATCACCATAACGAAACCAGAAGATAACGTGTTTAGAGAGGTTTAATTCAAATATTTGATCTTCTAAATTATCCATAAACATGTTGGCTAGCAGAGGAAGTTTCCATAGGCAAACCATATTTTTATAGATATGTTAAATTATTGAAGTTAAAATAATTTTGACTTATACAAATGTCAAATAATTGAATTGAACTTTGTTAACTAATTCTATATTACTATTAATCAAGAAACTATCTAGTAAAGGAATACATTCTTCTGGAGGTATTCTGCAGAATATGTTACAAACATCTCAAAGCTAACGAGTTTTGAATGTGGCGGAAGATGTATGTTTTGTAGCTTATTTAAGTCTAATGAATTTCTAACATTCTGAAGCAGTATTTCAGTCTACTTGGCATACTTACTTGGTTCCCCCACTTTAAAAATATGCCCAAAAAATTATGCCAAAATTTTGTTGTAAAATTAAATATTTTGTGCTCCTTTAGAAACCTAAGAAATAAAGGCTTCAACTATGGTGGTGCGCTATATATACGTCTAGTTGGCAACGTAGATTGTAGTAATGCGTAATTATAAAATTATTATCTTTTCATTATTGCCTATAATTTTGTGCTCAAAGTATGCCGTAACAAAAACCAGAGGTGACGGTTATTTCTTAGGATATGGGACCGGAATGTATTTCAGGCGCCGAGGGAGTTGCTGCGTGTTACACGATACCGGGCAATAATGAAAAGATAAGATAAGCCTATAATTTTGTGCTCAAAGTATGCCGTAAGACAAACTGGAAGTGACCGTTATTTCTTAGAATATTGGGCCGGAACGTATTTCAGACGACGAGGTAGTTGACGCCATATAGAATACCGGGGAATTATGAAACGACAATTAACCGATAATTTTGTGCTCAAAGTACGCAATAATATAAACCGGAAGTGACGGTTGTGTCTTAGAATATTGGACCGGAAAGTATTCAGACGACGAGGGAGTTGCTGCAGTACACCATGAAAAGAACTTTAGCCTATAATTTTGTGCTCAACGTATGCCGTAACAAAAACCGTAAGTTACGGTTATGTCTTAGAATATTTGACATGATCGTATTTCAGACGTCGAGATATTAGCCGCCGTACAATTTACCGTGGAATAATGAAAAATACAATTAGCTTATACTTTTGTGCTCAAAGTGCGCCGGTTTTGTCAAGGTACACTTTGAGCACAAAATTATTGACTAGTTGTCTTGTCATTATTCCACGGTAACGTGTACGGCGGTTCCTATCTCGGCGTTCTAAATAGTCTTTGGTGAAATATTCTAAGAAATAACCTTCACTTCTGGTTTTTGTTATGGCATACATTAAGCACAAAATCACAGGTTAATTTTCTTGAAATTCTTCCACAGTAATGTGTACGGCAACTCCTACCTTAGCGTCTGAAATACGCACCGGACAAATATTCTAAGAAATAACCTTCAATCCCGGTTTGTGTTACGGCATACTTTGAGCACAAAATTATAGGCTATCTTTTCATTATTATGCATTACTACAATCTACGCTGCCAACTTGACGTCTACAGTAGAAAGCACCCCCATAGTGAAAATCTTACCTTTGTTTGTTACACAGAGAGAAATACTTCATAAGAGCTTTGCACAATATTGTTCAAAACGGTGTTGGAGAAATTTATATTATAATTGTAGAATCGTATTGTCCAGCGTTGTGTAGGATTTCGTTACTGAATTGTCTAACAGGAACTTACGACAATTATTTAACACAGTCAGATTTAGTTCTGCATTCTTTGGAACAATGTTGTAGAGGATAAGCTAGCATATTATGTTGAAGTATAATTGTAAAAAATGTTTAGAAAAATACAATATTTTGTTTGAATGAAATCATAATCCAGTGTTCAAACTGCTTGCTACTAATTATTGTGTTTCGCAAAGTTTATGGATGACATCCTATAGATGTCACCACTTGTAATTGTCGCTATTAATGTAAATTCGAGATTTATATATAAACAGCAGACGGCAAAAGAAAATTTTAGTGTTATACGTGTATATACTACACGTTGTATAGTATGTAAATACTATACATTGTATAGCTATTATACATATTAGTTACAAATATTTTAATATATGTAAAAATATATATTTTATTTGTGATATCTAGACTTCTGTATAGAATATTTGTGCCAGAGTATTGCACAATTTGTATAAATGTGAACAAGTAATTGTGTTAAATACTATTAAGCAATTGTGGCACACACTAGCGCAACAATTGTACAATTTTGTATAAAATTGTATGCAATAACATTACACATTCTGTTTTAATAAGTAACACAATTTGTTATGGAAACTTATACACAACTATTCATTTGATTCTACAAAATTACTATTGACTTCCACAAAATCTTGACAAACTAAATGACACAATCTTGTTTTATAATTGTACACAAATTGTCCCTGTCACTTTTTTAAGACCAATTTGTTTTACAATACCACACAATTGTTGATGAAATTTAAATACATTTTTCTCTGTGTAGGTTTCTAAAGAAGCACAAAATATTTAATTTTAGGACAAAATTATGGCATAATTTTTTGGACATATTTTTAAAGTGGGGATGCCAAATATATAGACGACACATGACAGTACTTTTGTTTTGCTTCTGATATAAAATAGATTTCTACAGGCATTGCAGTAGAAATTCTGCAAAGTACCCCACTCAGTATCTTAATTGTTTTACGCGAAATCTATAGAAGAACACTCGAAATAAATTCTGCTTTTAAATAAGATAGGAGGATGTGGTTTGGACACTGTATGTTGTAGCCCAGAAGTCGCAACCCTCGAAAAGAGACTTGTATTTTCGAAACAAAAGACATAGTGCTGCTGCTTTCAAAAAGTCCAAATATTACCTGATCGTCTAGAGTCTAGATATACAATTTCCCTCATCGCTCTGTTATGTTTGGTCGTATAACCGCTTTCAACCTCTCAACCAGTCTATAACGAAAAAAAGCAAAATGGGTGGCGTTTAGTTATACTCTGAAAAATCACACCAATAAGTTGTGATGTACAGTATGTAGTATAGTATCTTCATTTGTTTTTCGCAAATAATATTCTAAAAGGTTGGAGATACATATATTTTCGATGTCGTCGGGCAGGCCTCTCTCGAAACGTCAATATCAGTCGAAAAGTGCAACATTACGTAAAAATATCTTAAGCTTAACATGAATTCTGAACCACACTGAGTACGTTTATTATTCTTCGTTTCAGACAATTGAAGTCAATGGATATAGATAGAGCTATTACATTTAATGAGGACTTGGTTTTGTTTCCTCCCAAACAAAGAATTAGCACCATTATACACATCAGTCCGAAAGAAACCCAGTGGAATGAGGCTAATTTTGTAATAGTATTGGTCGCTGCACATTATAAATTACACACTATGATCTAGATGTAGATATACCAATTGGAATTCTTAAACCAAAGGTAATACTTGTAAATTTACCGTTTTTGGGAACATGCAAAAAGGGCAAAGCTTACCCAACCATTTAGACTTTCGAAAGGAAACAGACTGATTCAATTTTATTTTGTTATATACTACTTACCGTCTACACCACAAAACGAAAAATGACATTTTTCACCATACCTCGAAAACCAAAAGTAATATCGAGCTAGAAAAATTTGGCTTTCGTTGCAATATTCAAAAAAGAAAATAGACGTCGTTGGTTATGCTTATCAGTAGATAGATAGTAAATAATAAACTCGAAGTTACTATCTTGACCAACTTTGCTCTCACCCAGAAGGGGGAAATGGCGAATGATTGAAGAGAGGAATAGACAAAAGATAACTCGGAGTTTAATGTAATTTGAATAAGGTGGTTTCTCAAAGGCTTTAATCTTAAAACTACGTCACCAATGTCGCAAAAATAGTAAACCTCCATTGATTCCTTCAGATTTTGTATCAAAGGTCTTTTATATATTTGTAGCTCATAAAGCTATATGTACGTTAATGTTTGAAAACAAAACTGATGTAGTCTTTATACTTGTACTATACGACCATGTTTTTTTCTGTTCTGAACTATTGATCCAAACTGGCTCTATTAAGTCTGATTAATATTCTGAAGATCATTATGAGAAATTCCAATAAATCATTATTTTGCATGACACATTGTAAATAATATCTATGTTATCCTTGTACAGCAAGGACCTGTGTTCTAAGCTCTTGGTGTTTTCTAGGTGATGTCGTCTGATAGAGATAAAGTATCCTGAAGAAGCTTTCGAATGGCAAAATATCTTTCTAAGTTAATTCTCACATTAGGTATTCACTGTATCAAGGATATCAAGCTTTTAAGTACTGATAGCCAATTTAACTTTTTTGTTTGACCAAAATAATATCCAAGCAAGATTTAGCTATTGACCTCGAAAACAACCAAGGCTAAGTGATGATATGATATGAAGCACCGACTCAATGAACATTTTATAAATTCCTATAGTACAGTTATAATGGTTCCTAGAATGGTAGAATGTCTTTAATTTCTAATTAATAATAGCACCTTAAGTCACTTAAGCTCCTATAACAATGGTTGTATAAACTTTACCGTTACTACTTAATAACACTTTATCATTTAAAGATATGTATATAAATGTCTCCAATATATTTTGAGTGACAACAAACGTCTTTATAATAGACTATTTTTGCTGGTAATGCTTGTATAGCATTTGTGATTTATAATTGTGATCTATATACCCTTTATACGACTATAAGTTCCTTATCGTGAGTGTCAAGTGATATTTGATACTTTTTTAACACTGATAGTGTAACATTTGGAATAAAAGTTATTCTTAACGTAAGCCAAATACTTTAATAATGTGTGTAAAACACCGCAATATTCTATAACAGTCACAATTGCACTTTGTGAGGATACTCAAGTTCTATAAGAGTTTTATATGAATCAGCAACCATTAGAAAAAGAAAACGATAAAATATAACACCATCATGTTAAAAAACCGCGAGAGAGATAAATATAAGCTTTGTAGAAGCAGCGTGGAATAGTCATACAAGTTTGTCAGTTAGGTAATATAAACCTTTCCGGCACTTTAAAAAAAATCTTAAATGTTACTGGAACACCATTAGTTGCAATGTATACAGCAGAATCTTGATTCATAAAATTTAATACAATGAGAAGTAGGTTTTAAGAAATAAGAAATAAACTAAATTGAGCTTTGATTAGCATCTTATCAAAGCACTCTTTGATGACCCAAAAATAATTTCAATTCTTTATAGGCAATTTGTAATTGGAATTTCAATTGCACGACTAAACCACGTTGAATTTTCTTACCTAAATTATGCATCATAGAACCAATTTGACTTTCCCTACAATTTAAATTTTAATACTCTATGAACAACTGTTACCACCACTATAGCAATTTGAATAAATTTGTATAGAAAATAAATCAGGAAATTGTATAAATGAAGAATATCATAATATTCAAACATCCCCTTCCTTCAATAAGAAACATTCCAGAATTTAAGTACCTCCATTTAAGCATCCTGTTTATTTTAAAAGGATAAATCTTTTCAGTTTTGTTAGGGATTTTTCATTTTATTAATCATTTTTGTGTCAACGTGCAAATGAAAATGGTGAAATTTATAAAAAATTGCATTAATTGAATACTTTATTACTATTTTCAAATGAATATCAAAGCGAGCCTTGAAATGAAGTTCTTTGTAGGACAAGGCTAGCTAATATGTTAGGTTATGAAATAATTTCTTTTTTTTGTTCATTCTTTAGAAGAATGGGCATACTTTCATAGAATTTTTGCGCATTCTAGATTATAAACATAAAAATTTCCACGAAAATGAATGAATCTATTTTCTCCAGATGTTATCTAATGTAGCTTGTTTTGTTTTGCATACTTATTCCAAAAATGGCCATTCTTTTAACCACAAATCTCGGGATTCCCTGAAACAATAACTACTGAATTGAAAAGAAGTTCGTTAAGAAAACCAAATCCGGTTGTCAAATTTGGCAGCATTTAATAAAGTATCTTTGATAAAATGTGCGTTGCGGTTTACAAAGTAACCATGGCGCCAAAAATACCTTTCTACATATGATTTTCAAGTATATTTCTTTGAAACCATCGACCTTCACCTTCTCGAGTAAATTCTTATAAAAACAAATACTCACAGGTGTTTTGTTAATACAAAAACACAATATTTCCTTTTTGTTTATTTTTACCAACCGAGCAGGTGAAGCAGCACGGTAATTAGAGTTTTGGGAGCTACACTAAAATCTTCTCTATAAGTGGTGGGGATGATAGGATTTTAGGGCTTCTTAAGAACATATGTGCAGTAACAGCATCACAGCATCAGGAAAACGAAAAATATGGCCATGAAATCCGCCCAGAGGAACTGGCACGTGTAGGGAGTTGTAACTTGACAGCTGGCAGGTGGCCAAGTAGTGGAAGAATGTCCCGTCGATGAGCAGATGTTCACCACCCAGAAAGATAGGTACGCACAAGCGTACATACAACACACATCTTAAAAGATTTCAAGGGCAAATCAATACTATTTATTTTTATTTCTCTGAATAATCTGATTTAATTAATTAAGTCCAATTATTTAAGTTTCATAACCTCAATTTAATGGTAAAAAATTAAAGGACAGTTGCTAAGGTAAAATATCTAAATAAACCTCATTAAATTCATTCATTTGCAAGATCTTTTCAAAATCAACCTTATTATATACATCTTAAAGTGCTGGGGAGGCTTTAAAACACGTAGAAGAAAATAAAAATGACAGCTGCATTCATTAAAGTTTAAATTATTTTGAAGCGGTTATATACTAGGGATTGTGCTTATTGAAGTGTGAACATTTTGAATCCATTATTGACCTTATTATAGTATATTTTTCCCAGTTAAAACTGATTACATTTTTCTCAGGGTGCTTGGGGAAAAAGTACGTCAACAAAAGAATATGAGAAAACAAAAGATTCAAAACAAAATGAATATAACCGAAAAATATACATTTTTTTCAACACAATAAAACATAATAGCAAATAAAAAGTAGGTAACTTCGTAAACAATATTCTGGAAGTTTGGGAAAAGAATTCTTCAACAACCTGATTTATTTTGTTTTTTTATAACCTACAAAACTTTAACAAAGGAAGGAAATCACAATCTAATAATACTTTTTCGATCACCCTATAGAAATGCTTGAGGAAAGAACAAAAGACAAATTCGGAATATTTAATTCTGGTTTTTATTTGGGAAATCACGTATATACTATACGTATCATTCTAGACGTCTAATAAGAGTAATAAGACATTCACGGCGCGGCGGGCGGCTCCTCTCACTGAAATAGTTGAAACCCCAATTACGAAACCGCTTAGTTAATCTATTTCATTAAATTCATCCACACTTTCTTAAATTATATATTCTTTAAAAGTTCCCCTATAATACGTCTAAATTCCCTCAAACTTGTTTAAATTCACCACAATTGCATAAATTCCTAATAAGCTATATTCAAGGAATTTTAAATATTTTTAGGATTTTTCAAACACCTATAATTTCTTTAATTTCTCCCACATTTTCTTTTAAATTTCGCACAATTACCCCAAAGATTTCACAAATCCTTGTAAATTCCTACCGTTTTTGCTTCGGTCATGCTTCGTTCAAGTTCTTCAATATTTACTCAAAATTTCCCAACAATTTCTTGTAAATTCCCGACCAATTCTGATTGGTTTTAAACAATTTCTTTCTGCTTTGTTTTCATTAAAATTTTTCCCATATTTCCTTTAAACTTCCCATTACTACTCCAAACATTTTACAATTCCTTGTAAACTCTTGACAATTTGAAATACATTCTTAAATTCCCCTAGAATTCCTTTAATTGTTCTATGCTTCGTTCAAGTTCATCATGATTTTTTTAAATTCCCAATAATTACTCTAATCAAACAATTTTTGCTTGTAAATTCCCTAACACTTTTAATTGATCTCGAATAAATTTTTATAGCGCCCTTTTTCATTATGACTTTCCCTATATCTCATTTAAATTCCCCACAATTAGCCCAAGATTTCACAATTCCTTGTAAATTTCTGCCGATTTTGAACGAACTTCTCAAATTCTTCTAGAATTTCTTTAATTGTCCCATGCTTCGTTCAAGTTCCTCAATATTTACTAAAAATTCCCCAATAATTGCTTGTAAATTCCCGACCAATTCTGATTTTAAACAATTTTTTTTTATGCTTTGTTTTCATTAAAATTTTTCCCATATTTCCTTTAAACTTCCCATTACTACTCCAAACATTTTACAATTCCTTGTAAACTCCTGACAATTTGAAATAAATTCTTAAATTCCCTTAGAATTTCTTTAAATTATTCTGTTTTGTTCAAGTTCATCATGCTTTTTCAAATTCTCAATAATTACTCTAATCAAACAATTTTATTGCTTGTAAATTCCCTAACACTTTTGATTGATCTCGAATAAATTTTTATAGTGCTCTTTTTCATTATGACTTTCCCTATATCTCCTTTAAATTCCCCACAATCAGCCCAAGACTTCACAATTCCTTGTAAATTTCTGCAGATTTTGAACGAACTTCTCAAATTCTTCTAGAATTTCTTTAATTGTCCCATGCTTCGTTCAAGTTCCTCAATATTTACTCAAAATTCCCCAACAATTGCTTGTAAATTCCCGATCAATTCTGATTGATTTTAAACAATTTATTTCTGCTTTGTATTCATCAAAATTTTTCCCATATTTCCTTTAAACTTCCCATTACTACTCCAAACATTTCACAATTCCTTGTAAACTCCTGACAATTTGAAATAAATTCTTAAATTTCCCTAGAATTCCTTTAAATTGTTCTATGCTTCGTTCAAGTTCATCGTGCTTTTTTTTAAATTCCCAATAATTACTCTAATCAAACAATTTTATTGCTTGTAAATTCCCTAACGCTTTTGATTGATCTCGAATGATTTTTTATAGTGTCTTTTTTCTTTATGACTTCCCCTATATCTCCTTTAAACTCACCACAATCAGCCCAAGATTTCACAATTTCTTGTAGATTTCTGATTATTTTCAATGAATCTTTGACAATTCTTAAATTCCACGAAAATTACGTTAAATTGCCCCATGCTTCGTTCAAGGTCATCTTGCTTCCTTTTAATTCGGCATGATTACCAAAAATTCCAAAAAAATGCTTGTAAATTACCGACCATTTTCAATTGACTTGAACATTTCCTTTAACTTTTGCACAATTACCCTAAAGATTTTACAATTCCTTGTAAATTCCTGCCGATTTTGATTGAACTTCTCAAATCTTCTAGAATTTCTATAAATTGCTCCATGCTTCGTTCAAGTTCTTCAATAATTACTCAAAATTATCAACAATTGCTAGCAAATTCCAGAACCACTTTCGATTGATCTCGAAGAATTTTTTATGGTGCCTTTTTCATTATTACTTTTCCCATATCCACTTTAAGTTGCCTACAATCACCTCAAAGGTTTAACAATTCCTTGTAAATTCCTAACGATGTTCAATGAATTTTTGACAATTCTAAATTCCCCAAAAATCCCGTTAAATTATCCCATGCTTCATTCAAGTTCCTAATGTTTCCTTTTAATTCCGCGTAATTAATAACCCAAAATTCCAAAAAATTGCTTGTAAATTCCGGACCGAATTTCAGTTGATTTGAACATTTTTTTATAATGCCGTTTTTGCTTTTGCCTGTATTTTTTAAATTCTGCCACATTTTCTTTAAATTTTATTTTTCAAATATCCCGAAGTTTTTCAATCCCTCGTAAATTCCTGATAATATTCAATAAATTTTAGATAACTTTTTAAATTCCCCTAAAACTCGGACTTTAAATTGTCCCAAGCTTCCTTCAAGTTTCTCATGCTTTATTTAAATTCCCCAGAATTACTCTAAATTTCAAACAATTGCTTCCATGATATATCTGACCATTCTCGATTTTTAATGTTTTTTTTTCCATTAAAATTTACTCATTTCCGATAAATTTTCCACAATTACCCCAGAGATTTCATAATTCCTTGTAAAATCTTGAAGAATCAATAGATTTTTGACAACTTCTTAAATTTCCCTAACATTGTTTTAAATTATCCCATGTTTCGAACTAGTTCCACGTGCTTTCTGTAAATTCCCTACAATTACTCTAAATTTCAAAAAATTGCTTGTAGATTCCCGACCATTATCAATTTGACTATGAACAATTGCTTATAATGCCTATTTTTCTTGAGGATTCTGCCCATACTTGATTTAAATTCGTCCACACTTTGAATTCTCCATAATCCCTTAGAATCCGTTTAAATTTCCTGCAAATTCACTTAATTTCTATTATTTGTTTAAGACTTAGTTTTTAGTGGTCAAATGTTTTCTTCAAAAGGCCCTATTTGCCCATGCTTGTACCTAAGCGGAAAGTTATTTGGATGTAGCAAACACAATTTTGAATTTGTACGTATATCTAACTCTGCAATTTAGTTGCATAAAATTCATAGTTTGTAGGATAGTTACAGTGTATATTTATTATTTTCTATACAATTGTTTCATAGAGACGAAGTAGAATGGATGGGATTGATACTGAACAAAAAGGTTAGGACATGGTTTTATCATGCACAATTAGTTTCAAGATTTCAAATTTTTGCTTTAAAATTCTAAAGTGACTGACTGAAAAGTTTTAAGAGTTTCAGATTCTGATGTCGTAAGAGTTCTGAAATCTAAGTCCCTAAAGTAACCCCCCCCCAGCTTAACTTTCGAAACACTTAAATTAGAAAAACTAAACATTAAGATATGATAGATCGATTGATATGCATAACTATTCAGTATCAGACTCCTGAGAAACTGAGAAGAGGTTGAAGCCTTCAAATGAAATATTTTTCCTCACACGTGCAAAGGGGTTGGAAAAGTGAAGTAATGCACATTATAAGTTTAAGATTAACGATTTCTATTGCAAACTAATTTCTAAACAGGTTTCTTATACTTTAATCGGCAAATGTAAAAATGGGGTAATATTTTAATAAATGGAGACCTAATTCTATTTTTTGCCAATTTAATTAAAGCAGCTGTAGTGGAAACATTTTCACATCTAGGCAGAGATAAAATAGAAGTTTCAATGCACAAAAGTAGTACAAATAAAAGATTTAAAAACCGCTATGAATATTAATCATAATTAATATGTAATAACAGTCTTTCTTGTATGTAGTTAACATTACACTGTCTACAATATTTACTGTCTGTGGGAAGTATCATTTCGGCAACTGTAACAAAAACAATAGCTTATATCTTAATTACCCACCTAGAATTCTTAATACCCGATAACAATGGTTTGACTTAAACATGCGCTTCCTACTTTTAAAATACCCAGAGTTAAAAACATTTAGAGATTCTTAAATAGGAAAAGGAGGTAAAGTTTATTACATATTGGTAATATATAATGTGTACTTCTTTTGTTTTTTTTATGAATAAACCATTTTTGATTTATGTAACACACGTTTTCAATTTATTAGATGTTTTTCAATTATTATAATATCCATTAATCGCAACAATATGATAATGGTGTTGGTGTATACGTTAGTAATTATTATAATCAGAATTGATTCTAATTAAATAATGCTATTGAAAATATTTATTAAAATCCAATTAGTATCTATACAGGATGTTCTGATTTTACCGGAAAAATTAGGTTTCTAGGTTAACCTACCACAAAGTAGTTTTGTTTTTTATTTTAAAAGTTAATAATGACAGTCAAAGTAATATATTCTTTTAATAATAATAATAATATCTAATTGTTTTTATTATTATTAAAGTAGAAAATCAAAAAAGCATTTTGTATTAAAGAAAAATTATATACATACAAGAATACAAGTAGAGCCATCTATTGGATTTACTGGTATATAACTTTTAGCATTAAGGTCTGTTTGACACCATCTAGATTTTACATAAAATCTTGTATAAGTTTGTCAAGAGGGTCAAACATAATAATAAAAATTGTACAGAATTTTAGAACTCTTGTTCTTGTAACAATTTTTATTATTGTGTTTGCTTGTCTCGGCACACTTGTACAAGATATTATATTGCATGGAGTCAAATAAATGGGCCTAAGGAAACAACCAAGATTTCAGTAAAAAAATATTTATAATAATACAGTTTCTAATGTGCTATACAGTTAAACAAACACAGCAGTATCTATTGGCATAAATCACGATTGCAGTGAAGCCTTAACAGTGTCAATATCCTATTATCACTTTGTTCATCAACAGTATAAACATGAAACTGCCGCATATTATGTAAAAAAACACATTTTATCTTTATGTTGGTTATATTTCATTACAGAACACGTTTTGAGTGCAAAAACATCTTTGCAATATTAAGCTTAGGAAAACTAGAAAGAAGTCACATCTCAAACAGAAACGAGAAATGTAGATCAGATTGATGATAATCTTGAATGATTGCAAAGGGAGAAGGGTGTTTTCAAATCTAGAAGAGTGCTCGACATTTTTCATAGGTTTTTTTTACTCAGAAGTATTTTATAAAATGGATTGTACTAATAATAAATTTTAAAAGATGAGAATAGTTAAAATTTTTTAGTATTAGTAATTATTTTATTAAATATATCACCTACAAAATGATTTACTAGCATAGACTAGAGTTCCTCAATGAAAACTTTAACTGTGTTATTTTAGAGTTAGGACACGGATGTCAAAATCTATCTCTTTCTAGGCCAAAACTAGGCTGTCTGAAACAGAAATACTTTTTTTCTCTCTTTTTACTTTAGTGACAACATTCAGCAGCTGTCAGTTATAAATTTTAGGTTATGCTGTCATGTTTATCTTTATGCATGTAAAATTTTTTAATGTGCATATTATCACTTATTTACTGTTTATAGAGAATTTTTAAAACTACTATAGTACATATATCAATTTTTCAACAGCTTTTAATAAAGTATTAATTATACCAAATTTCAGATTTATATAATTGTCATACTGACAGTTTAATTTATTAAACCAATTTTCATGATTACCAACCTTCTAATAAATAGTTTCAAAATGTGAAATGTCACTAGGGAAATATGACATGCGTGTCGTAACTCTAAATAACACAGAGCTCAGTTCATATTTAGGAACCCTAGCATAGACCATATCAAACTGAGGCTTAAGAAATATTACTAAAATCTACCTATCGGATTATGAGTGAATACGACTATAACGCTACTATCACCGGCAAGTTAGCAAGCTTGAATTTTCTTCTGACTACATCAAATTATTCTTTCTCACTTATGTAAGTTTTAGTACCTTCTGCCAAATCTTTTTTTTTTGCTGTCATTGTTGCTTCAAGTCAAAATCTTCAAAAAACCATATCACATAATCATAAGTTAACTTATGAGGAGTCTTTGTATTTTGAAAGAAACCATTGCAGATGGACACTTGCATGTAGAGATGAACAGAATAACAGACAAAGTCTAGTAGATTTTTATAATCGCTGCAAGTAACCTAATAATTTTGACATTATATGACAATCAGACTGTACAATGTAATATTTATTGGCCAAGTGCTTATTTTTTCTTCTTATTGATCCAATGTGGATGCCAAGCTCCGAAGGGTGCTTTTAAAATAATTCTTAAGAATGAAAGTTCACACTGCAATAGGATATCGTTTATCATACATCTCTAGAGTGGGTCTGAAATTAGTTATCGAGTAATTGTCAATTCATTGTCAGTACAACTATCTCAAAACAAAAACTATGTTTTTTGTTTCATACCACATAATAAAATTGATTACACACTCTCTATGTTACACAAAAACCTTTAATATACAGGGTGTCCACTTAATACTCCGACTTACTTTTATCATTATTTTTTTATGCATCTCATCCTCGTGTGTAAAACAAAAACCATAGTCCATTTCTATTGCTTCCCTTATCGGCAAGTAGTGAGTCAAGTCAAACAAAAGAGACTTTCCCAATAAAGTCTCATCACTATAGAGTTGACTGCTCGAGTTAAAGAAAAGAAAAATGTATTACGATCCAGCCATAATTGAAGACCATACCAAAGAGGATAATCGTGAGTAAATGATGACTTTTCTATTTCATTAGCTGACCATTATCATTCACTTATCATTCATATTAAATGATCCCTGTATCAGGGATGACAAGCTAAGCCGAACAAAAAAGAGCCACGTCGGTGGGATACTTGGTCATCTCATGATCCATTTCCCTAGGCTTCCATATTAGATCCATTTTCCTACGCTTATATTAGGGAATAACTGCAGGATTCCATTTGGCCACCAAATATCAACTTTTTAATTTATTAATCGATTTCAATTCAGATTGAAATCAATTTTTAGTTGAGATATAAAAATTTGTCTTCAGGCATACCATTGAAGGTGGTTTTTAAGATCTCCAGTGCGGTTAGAGATATTGAGGAGGCAATTTGAACGCATTTCTCTACCATATTGTTTCCTACAAATCCGCCCATCAGGGGTGGTGATTCAGGAGGCAATAGAAACAATAATATACGTCCAGAGATTTAGACATGTTGCGATGACTGGCAATCTGTAACAGCATAACAGGAAAAATCCATAAAAATGAAAAAAGTGCTGGAAAGAAAATGATAAAAGAACTCATACGAGAAAATAGAACGATATACAACACGGCAGAAGGAATGTTCACCAAGACATAAAGAAGACAGGATACATAGTGAAAACATGAATAAATACTGAACAGGTAAGTGAATTATCTCAATCTATAATATTAACTTGGTTATACTGTCTGATGTTCAAGCGTTTCTGTTGGTCCATGAGGAGGGTAGGCATTCAGTGTGGCATATATGTATAAAGGAAAGGGTGTGTATACATTATAATATATTTTAAAGAGGTATGCATCAGACAGGGTTTACTTTTTTGTAGTACATTAAATGCTTTATTCTTTACTGTAATCCAACACAATATAACATACAGTGCAGTAACTGTCTATGCTCAAGCCCTGGAAAATGTAAGCGAAGAGAGCATTTTTCTTACGAAATATAAAATAGAGAAGATGTATATGAACTATTATAAAGATTCTTTGGAGAGATAAGATTGAATGAAGAGAGAAGAAGGTTCGAACCAGGTACAACACGAGGTGCTTGAAGAAACAAGTGATTAAAATCCAGCTAAATTGAGATGGAAGACGATAGAAAGAAGTGTCATGAAGGTCTTAGGACAGAGAAGGTTAGAAAGAGGAATAACACCTTCAAATTCATAGATGGAACAATCAAGTCAATGCAGATCTAACAAAAATGGCAGTAGAGAGATGGAAAGATAGAGCCGGATGATAAATCGTATATCGAGAGTAATCATAATTTGAATATAATATTAAGCTTTTTTAATTTTGTTTTCAATTAGAGTGCTTTGATGGTAACTTTTCAAGCAATTTTCTTTTAATTAATGGGTCAGAATCTTTTTGAATTTTTTTAAATTTTGACCTCTAGATGATAAACATCTTAAAGTATCTTTGATCACGATTTATGAATTTATTACATTATTATAAGTATCGTGGGAGTATTGAGGTTAAATCTTTAGTTAAGTTTGTAAAGCGGAACATTCTATGAGACAACAAACATCTTGGATAAATATTTTATTATAAAGAAAACAAAAAACTAAATATCTTCTTATTAAGACGTTAATATTTTCTTCTCTTTGAATCAAACGTTTTTATAAAATTACGTATAGCATTTGCTTTACGACGTAATTATAAGTAATTTATTTTATAATAAACATTTAATAAAGTCAAAAGGTAGGTAATAAAGTGAAATACGAAATTTTATTACAGCAACTTATTTAAAATTAAAATTTATATTTAGAAAATAATAAAAATGAATCTAGTAGCCTGTTGTTTTTAAACAGAAAATTGCTTATAGTAGACATCAAAGAAGAAAGTATATACATTTCATTTACCCTCTTTTACTCTTGGCTAAACATTATAATAACAAAACAATTGGCAAATTTTGTTCAAAAAAAAAGTTTCGTTGTCTCAACAGCAAACATATATTTAAAATAAATAATAGCAAACTGAATTTAAAATTTAAATTACAGCAAAAATTTAATAAACTATTATACAAAACAATCACTCAATGTATATTAATTACAGCAACTTACAAACCTACAGAAACAGCAATATACAGGGTGTAACAAAAATGATGGGCTGGCTGTATACAGGAGGCTTCTACGACTGAAAATCAGGAAAAAGCTAGGAAGGGAAAGGAAGAATTAAAATAAAGATATGTCCTAAAATGGTTCGTTACTGAGTTACAGCAGTGAATTTAAAAAAATCACTGGTTCTAGGCATTTAAGCTTTTCAGACCATTTCCCAAACCGACCTTTACGAAACGAGAAAACATTCGAAAGGCTTTATATTATATTAAGGGAAACGTGATCTTTCAAACCGGTAGTGCGAGATCGCGACCACGAACTACAAAAATTTTGGACTTGGAAGAACGTGTGTTGGAGCGTGTTGAGGAAAATGCAGGTGCGAGTACTCGAAGAACTGCATTAGCGGAAGGTGTCGATCATATGATTGTGTGGCGGTTTTAAGAACCAATCATCTGTATCCGTACCATGTGCATGGTTGTTAAAAACATGCGCCGCCGATCTTATCTTTTTGCTATCTGCGCTCTTTACCGATGAAGCTGGTTTTACAAGAGATGGTATCGTCAATTTTTACAATTTACATCAGTGGCAAGACGAAAACGCAAGACCTGTAGCGTGGTCTGCATGGTCTCCCGATCTAAACCCTCTCGATTTTTACGTATGGGGACATCTAAAATCTATGGTGCATTCTAGTCCAATTCCAAGACATTGAGATCCTTCGACAGCCCAGCCAGCACACTGACGTCATAATGTCGCCGTTTTTTCGGCAGTAACGACGTCAAATTGTTGTAAAACTGACATCATTATGTCACAGCCCAAAGACGTCAATATAAGACGTCATTAAAACGTCCTATACGAGGACCAGGACAGGAATTCAGCAGTCAAAACATCTCTATATTGTGACTACCTGCTTTTAATATGACCAGTATTTCTTGGCCCCTGTTAAAATAATATCTTTTTAATGAAACTTGTATGTATTGTATTGTACGTCCAAAAGACATCGTTTTGAAGACGTCTTCATACGTCCCATTATATGACGTGTCATGGACATCATTTATTAGTCATATGACGTCGTCGACCAATATTGACTTAAAATTAACGTCATTATAACCTCAGTGTGCTGGCTGGAAGAGAGTGGAAGGCGGATGCCAGCATATTCGGAACACACCAGGAATTTTTGAGCGAGTGAGGTAGTTCATGATCCAACGAGCTCAGCAGGTGTTGCTGCCCGTGGAGGTCATTTTGAACATTTATTATGGTTTCAATTAAACATCGTTTTCTGTTATCTTTTCTAATAACAAACTGAAAAATCTCAAGTAGCTGTAACTCAGTAACGAACCATTTTAGGACATATGTTTATATAAACTTTTTCCTTATTTTTGTATATGTGTATAATTATTGATGAAGATAACTGGACAAAAGAACAGAAACAAAATCGAAAATATCTTACTTCAAAATTAACAACTATACGAACATTTTTAATTTTAGTGATCTAATAACGGCGTTTGAATGCCCACACTGTTTGAATAATTGATTTTAAACATTCTAACATACGACCTTGTCCAGTTATTCTCACAGTTAACAAGAACAATTCGATTTATAACTCGCAATAATAATTCAAGTCTTTTACAATTAAAAGAAATCGAATAAAAACCTTTTAAATATTTATTGTATTTCAAGATTAAAATAATAATAAATTCCTTTCTATTAGAATCTTAACATAAATGGAAAGAAAGAAAGCCTCACGCAGAGTAATACTAACATAGGGGAAAAACCAAACAACAAACAGCCTTTGTTTATGCATTTTATGAAAATTAGCAGCATCAAAAATATGAAAGTTGTTTCAATATTAAGTTAAAATCGTAATTTAATATAAGATCCGCGAAAAGAAAGTTTATGAATATGATTTCCATATGGTAAAATGTTATTTAGTGAAATAGTTTTTCCATCGAAGACATTTATTTAGTATGCATGGTTGACCAAACCACCACTACCACGTGCTATATTAAGTTAACTGGTGAGTTAATTCAAGTTTGTAAGCCTTGAAACCAATCAACAGACCCTGCTAATTGGTTTTTGAAAAAAATATTAGCAAAGCAATGTTGCACGGAAAAATAAAATAAAATTCCACTAGCAAGGAGAAAATTATGTTGCACGACAGAAAACTATAAATATGGAAATACATATATAAATATTTCTAGATATTGGAATATATGGATATAGATTAAATTCTATTTTTTAAATATTTATAATATTAAATTAGAAAATTAAATTAATTATGCAAAATTAATAGAATTCCAATAAAATGATATGGAATTATTTACTTTCTCACCATGATTCTAGTTGCTGAATATTACTATCATAGTATAGACCTACTAATATTTAAACTTCCTGTAGATAATTATTACTTATTTAAACTAATGAAAATTGTAATTATAATAGTAATAAGTCGAAAACCTGTTTAAATAAAAATAATCAAACATTATTAAATTTACGCAAGCATTATTTTTTTACCAAAAATTCAGAAGCAGCATAGCTTTTCTACTATACAAACTGTAATAAAGTACTGTTTATTTTTGTTCTAGACAGCTCTCACTTTAAAAGAGTATTGCTCGTAAACTGCTGTACCAAATTAAATAATTCTAAAATAAACAAATAGTAAATTTATTTACAACAACAAACCTTAATGACATTTTATCGTATCGTATATCGTTTACGCGTAAAATTAAATTCTTTTTACAATTAAAAATTCATTTTACTCAATTAAGAAACGTGAGAACCCTGTAAAGTTTGTAATAAAATTTGCTCCACATCAGCACAAAATACTGATCTGGACGTTTGTTGACATTGAAATAAAGCACGTCTTGCTACGTCAATAAAGCTAGCATCCCCACTTCAAAAAAATTAAAAAAAGCTAGTCCATAATTTAGTACTAATTAAGGGCAAATTTGTACCAAAAAAATTAAATTTGTACCAACAACCGTTTGGCCGCAATTCGCATTTGAAAAGTGGGGGTGCTGGCTTGAGCTCAAGCTAGCACCCCCACTTTAACAAAACTGAAAATTCTCTACACTACCATTTAGTTCTAATTAAGGACAAAATTGGACCAAATTTTTTTTCTCGTAATTACAACCATATAGCCGCTATTCGCATATCAAGACTGGCAGCGTTAATTGGCAATCAAGCTAGCACCCCCACTTTAATAAAAATAAAAATTTTCTACACTACCATTTAGTTCTAATTAAGGACAAATTTGGACCAAATTTTTTTTCTCGTAATTACAACCATATAGCCGATATTCGCATATCAAGACTCTCAGCGCGAACTAATAATCAAACGCACTTGTTTAAGCCCCCACTTTAATAAAAATAAAAATTCTCTACGCTCATTTAGTACTAATTAAGGACTAATGCGGACCATTAAGCCAAGTGTCCATAATTGCTTACAATTAAAAAAAATGATACAAATAAATCGTAATAGTTTAAGCTTATATTTTCCTTTTTGGAGTGCAGTTTGTGGTAATAGTATTCCAGTTGGCAGCGGGCGGTTGCACGTCACCCTTTGTACTTTAAGGTTATTATTTATGACTAGCAATAAAATGGTATGGGTTGGATTGGAAGTGTATTGCTTTTTGTTAAAAATTAAAGGAATTGAAGTACAAACGATCGAAAGAGATTCTTTTATAAATCGAATCATCTAGAAATTAAAATATTTTCATACAAATCATTATGCGTTAGAATTAAATGAGTCGTCATGAACGAAATTGAAACGTTAGTAAAGTTTTCTCGATTGACAAAATAATGAAATGTTATAATTTATGAAAATGTAATTTAATGTATAAATAACTTATTTAAGGTTCTTTTCTTTATTTATCTATCTGTATCATTTAAAAACGTAGCATTTAAGCTAAGCTTTAGCGTAAACGTAAATGATAGCGTAGAAAATTTTCATTTTTATAAAAGTGGGGGCTTAAACAAGCGCGTTTGATTATTAGTTCGCGCTGACAGTCTTGATATGCGAATAGCGGCTATATGGTTGTAATTTCGAGAAAAAAAGATTTGGTCCAAATTTGTCCTTAATTAGAACTAAATAGTAGTGTAGAAAATTTTCAGTTTTGTTAAAGTGGGGGTGCTAGCTTGAGCTCAAGCCAGCACCCCCACTTTTCAAATGCTAATTGCGGCCAAACGGTTGTTGGTACAAATTTAATTTTTTTGGTACAAATTTGTCCTTAATTAGTACTAAATTATAGGCTAATTTTTTTGCTACCTTTATTGACGTCGTCTTGTTTACAACCTTGCAATTTAAGAATATTTGGGTCAATACCTGATCACAGCTTTGTAAATAATACCCTTGAGATAATACTGAGTTTGTAGTTCGTTGAACTTTGAAATAATAATTTGTCAATAACGCAATTCGCAACTTGCTGTTTATTTAATAACAGTTTTTAATGATTTTATAAGAAAATATCTTTTAAAGAGAAGATTTATCTAATTTAAATTAGGTAATTAGGTTAAGGGATTTTGTTGACACCTTGTTTTGGCTACATTAAAAAATCTTTAATTTTATGGTAATTAGGTGCCTTAATCAAGATTTTCTTACATAAAATAGTATTTTTTAATAAAAAACAAATACGTCAAGAAATTTTGAAAATATTCCGGAAATTAACAAATATAAAATGTAGATCAATTATTGTTTTATTTTTACAGTTGGTTTGTTATGAATCAGCGTGTCTTTAACGTACAAATTTTGTTTACGGAAAAACAGTGCGGATTACAGTTTTCGTAGAAGTAGCCATCCCACTAATCTGCTTCGGAGTTTATTATTTTTAAACAACGGCTGTCATCATCAGTTTGTTTGTTTGATTTTCTAAAAGAAGGTTAAGACCCAGCTGCAATTATACTTAAGCAAGGTTGCCATATATGGCAACAGTTTTTTCTAAATTATTCGAAAGCCTATTGACATAGAAAAAAAATTATTTAGACTTTTTTGTTCCTTTATATGTCTTCTATCACCCCTTAAAATTAATGCGATCTAATTCATGACACCCTGTATACTTTCCGTGAAAATAATTATTTAATTTATGCTTAATGAAATTATCGATAAAAATTACATATTCAAATTATTACATATATTTCGATAAAAACAAAAGTATAACACTTTAAACTATTTATTAGTCGATTAGAATTTGAGTAGGGCTGGGCCGATGCTTCGGCATCACTATCGGCGTCGATTGTCCAAAAATTCAAACATAGGCAAAATGTACGCCGATTTATTTCCTCTGTGCGAAAAAGAAATTGAAACATTATCTTGAAGTAAAAAAACTAGTATTTTCTGACAGCGCAATCAGTTCGACAGAATTAATCACTCCGTTTCGCATTTGCGACGTAAGACGCGAAGTTGCATGTCGCATATTTCCCTTGTAATTTGTAGGGTAATAACAGCAAAAAACAGCTTTATGTCTTATTTCATTTGTTTTTTGAATTATCTTATTTCACTTCAACTAATTTAAAATCATCGGCATCGAGAGTACCATCGGTCGAGCCCAAGATTTGAGAACAAGAGTTCCGATCGAAAAAAATTAAATGCTTATATTGCTAAGAACTTTTAGATATTTTAGATCGTATGCTCAAATTGTATTCCTGCTCTATAGTAGTACCTATGGTAGTAACCACATTTCTTCTGACATAGAAGGGTAGCTAAAAATCGAAAAATAATTTTGATGTAAGAGGTCGGATTTCAGAAGTTCAGAAGTCAAGGTTTCAATTGCTCAGCTGATTGAAACCGAGTATAAAGACGTAAGCGTCAGTCACGAAACAGTGTCAAGTGGTAAAGGTAGGTACCTATAAGGTTCTGGAATTCGACATTTTGTAAAATTCAGTAAAATGTTAAAAAATGTCACAGAAATCTAAGTCTAGCAGTAACTATACTGACGTCTTTCGAATAGACCCAGTGTTATATGTAACTCCTTTTTTTTGTTTTCTTCCTCCATCCTCGACTGACTGGAATAGTGCATTATGGTTCATATCTTGGGAAGAAAACGTCTTATTGAGAGGGAATTTAGTCAGCGGTCGTTATTTAGCGGTTAGGCGGTAAACTCAAGATAGTAACTGGTAAAGATCGATCAAGTGCACCTTGCTTACTGTGATGACAAGCTATTCCACATCGGTGGGGGGTGTTCTCTTATTTTGCTCCTCATGGCAGACTTAGCAAGTTTAGCTTAGCTTAGTTAGCAAACAAAATTACAATATTGAAAAACTACATGAGAGAGATTATAGTGTTTGAATGAAAGACACAAGTGCGATCCTTCTCGTGCTTGCCTTAGTCATCTGTAGAGGCTGATACGAAAACTGTTTGATTTTTCAAATTTTCTTATTTATAATAAACATTCACTGCCTTAAAGTGTTTATACTTAATTAAATTATTAAACGGACAAGCTTTGTTATCATCTCCCCCCCTCAACATCAAAGTGTCTGTGATCAGATTAAAATTGAGTTAATCGATAGAACTTCTGATAGAATGATAGGAGGGGGGCAGGTAGGTTACTCCTGGTGTATTTAATAAAGACGCATCTCAGTAATATCTCATATCCTAAAAATCTCAGGAAATTTTGGTGGGGTGGGGGAGGGGTATTTTTGTAATGGTAAACCTTTCTCATACTATAGATTTTTGAGCAGTTAGATAATACTGAAACAAATTACTAGAAAAATGCTTTCGTACTTCAAGGCTTGACAATTTATATCAAGTCAGTGTTGTAATATCTTCAAAAATCCATTATTGAAATTGTGTAACGTTAGGAAAAGTTATTGTCTATTTATAGGGCATCAGTTATTTAATTTCTACCATATCCAATTTCATCAAACTTGTTTATTCAAAAAAGGTAAACTAAAATTATCAAGTTATTAATGAAAATTCAAGTGGCGTTGCACATCGTGAATCACACACAATCCATATATGCATACACAATACAACAAAAACAGTGATGCGAGGTAGCCGACCGTAGTAACCACAATAGCCCAATGCCTGCATACCAAATGACTAAAGGATATTGAAACTATAGGGTCAAACGTCAAACTTAAGTGGCCAATCACGTAATAATGCATTACGTGTTAAATTTAATAAATAAATAAATAGGTCGATTCGATTATAAATTTTAAATAACGGTATCACGTTCTAAATACATACCATGCACGTATTCCACTCGCAAAAAAATACGATTACTCAACAAATTTATTAAAGAAATCTAATTTATTTAAATTAACCTAGAAATTCTGCTGTCATTTAAGATATAATTACTTCGAAGTAGTATTAAGTAAATGTCCATCCACCAAGAAGAGTTGGAAACTTTGTCGGCTTCGCATTTCAATCATAGCAGGCAAGTTTGTTCTAATTTGCTTGAAACTACATCGAGCAGAATGAGAATCGATAATAACTAAGAAATAGGCCGTGGGTGGAACTGAAAGCTTTTGTTTTCGTTTTCCTATCTGGATATGACTGGCTTTTCTCTTTTCCATTTTTCTTATTTATCCGCAAGAAACTATTTACGTAATGGCATTTTAATTGAAATGTATTTTTAACAAAAGACAGCCACTTTATCGAAATGTGGAATACAAAATCAACATTGCTTTTCCTTAAATAAAACAAACATGAGAGGAGTCATTCCGTTAGGTACATCCTACGAAGGTGTAAGTGGGATGGTTTAGTTAGAATTGCTTACATACAACGTCCATTAAATATTTTTCTAGAAAACTGGAGATATGAAATGGTTAATTATATAAGGTTCCAGCAAAGAGTGACGTTAGCAAAAGTTCAATTTGGAGCTTCCTACCCACTACGCAGGCAAGTTCCGTTATAATTCAGGGCAGATTATAAACTAGTAATACTAATCATCTCGTGGATAATGGTATGAACGTCAGATTCTACAAGCAAATTTTCAAGTCGCCATCTTTTAAATGCAAGATACTTTAGAAGACGAGAAACACCTTGTATATTTACCATATTTTGTATAATAAAAACTGCTCAGTAGGAAGGTATCAGTTTGAAGTCTTTGTTCTTATTTTGTTGAACTGAACTGATTTCAAAAGTAAGCAGGAATCAAAATGGCGAAAATATTTTTTAGATATTTCATTTTAGAGATGATCTTCCTCTAACTTAGAGGTTAAAGGAGTAGCTGGGCACTTCAACGACCCAACATAACGCCGACCCTTAAAATAAAATTTGCTACTGGACACTTTGCCGACCGTCGACACTACGCCGACCGCAACCGGTTGACACTTTGCCCGACGTCGACATTACGACTTAAGAGACGCCCATAGTTACAATTCTTATGGAGATAATAATGTAAAGTTCCTGTTGATGGATTTTGATATGGTTTTCACAAATATGACATCTGTAATGTTTTCTACAATATGACCTTAAGTTAGGTTAGGTTAATGCCCACGATCGGTAAAGTGTCCACCGCTTGCGGTCGGCAAAGTGTCTACCACTTGCAGTCAGTGTAGTGTCCACGGTCGGCAAAGTGTCCAAAACGGTCAGTCGGCGTAGTGTTCAAGGTCGGCAAAGTGTTCCTGGTCGGCGTTGTGTCCGGTCAGCGTAGTGTTCTATAGCCTTTTGAGATTGGTCTATATAGGACACTTTGCCGACCTTGAACACTACGCCGATTGACCGTTTTGGACATTACGACTTAAGAGACGCCCATAGTTACAATTCTTATGGAGATATTAACGTAAAGTTCCTGTTGATCGATTTTTATATGTTTTTCACAAATATGACATTTGTAATGTTTTCTACAATATGACCTTAAGTTAGGTTAGATTGTCTACCATAACACCTTAAAGTGTCTACCATTTGCGGTCAGTGTAGTGTCCACAGTCGGCAAAGTGACCAAAACGGTCAGTCGGCGTAGTGTCCAGGTCGGCAAAGTGTTCCCAGTCGGCGTTGTGTCCGGTCAGCGTAGTTTTGAGATTGGTCTATACTATAGGACCTGGAATATTTAGCGGTGAGAGTCACAGTAGACAGATATAGCGTCTTCCTCGTCTAGTCATACCTAAAATAAACCAACTTTGGTTGTTTACTCCAATTGATTTTCTATTCGGCCACTTCAGGACGCCAAACGATTATCGGTTATTTATGGTCTCTCATTTATGCGGAGGTGGTAACACTTGGAGGCTACGGCGGGGGGGGGGGGTATATAAATCAAATATATTTGTTCTATTGTTCGTTTGCTACACTGCGGTTAGTCAACATGAGCCATCTTGCAATGCAGACAAACCTTTGAAGTACAAAAAGTACCAATATGCAAACTATTATGTTGGTTTTTGGTCATGTAGAATCAAGACTTTAGTACAAAGGGAAAACGGTACCCTACCCTGTATGGTTATAAATCAATTCTCTCAAATCAGCACGCATTTGGAACTTTTGAAATTGTCTTTTCATAATATTGTCCGACGGGGATTTTGGTATTTGATGGATGAAATTTACTAGGAATTGTGTGAATTTAGAAGTTATTACAAGAATCTATGAAAACTACAAAGATTATCAGGGATTTTGGAGATGTGTCAAAAGGTCTTTTGCGTGTCCATAAACAAGTATAAAAAAAATTAACATTTGACCAATAAACAGATAAAGTAAAAGAAGTATTGAAATCATGCAAACTGTTGAGGAATTTAAACATAGACGCCCGGAAAGGGGGGCAAGCGCTTGCACTTGCCCCCCCCCCTGGAAATTGAACAATTTGAATTTTATTGAAAATTTTGTATAATATGCCGTTTTTCTAGGCTTTCCCCCCCTCAGCATGTCGTTTATTCTAGGCTTGCCCCCCCTCCTAGCATGCCGTTCATTCTAGGCTTGCCCCCCTGGACAGATGTCGGCGGATGCCTATGAATTTAAAGCAGCTGTTTAAGCATTATTGGTTAAATAAAAATAATTAACATTTGACCATTAAACAGATAAAGTAAAAGAAGTATTGAAATCATGCAAATTGGAGAGGAATTAAAACATAGACGCCCGGAAGGGGGGGCAAGCCCTTGCACTTGCCCCCCCCCTGGAAATTGAACAATTTGAATTTTATTGAAAATTTTGTATAATATGCCGTTTTTTCTAGGCTTCCCCCCCTAGCATGTCGTTTATTCTATTGCCCCCCCTGGACAAATTTCTGCGGATGCCTATGAATTTAAAGCAGCTGTTTAAGCATTATTAGTTAAATGAAAATAATTGTCGAGGAGTTTAAAGTAATTCTTGAGGAAATTAAATGATGAATGGGGTGTAGACATTTAGACCAGCATTCCATATAATTTAAAGAACGTGTGTTTTTTGAGACCCTTCCAAATGCTGTTTGCTACTTTGTTATTTATCGAACAAATTTGGTGGCTTTTTTGCCATCGGTGGCTCACATTAAGTGTTTTCATATCAATATTTGGGTTTATTTGGAGTCTTCAAAACTCAAGAAAACAGAATTCAGACAGTTCGGCTGTGTTCTCCACTGAATGAATAAGCGTGTTATAGTGGAATTTGTGGTTGGAATGGTAATCTTTCGTATGATTTTATCTCTATCTCACCAGGCAGGGCAGGTTGACTAACCAACCCCCCCCCCCTCGAGCACTACATATTGTGAATTGGACACATACATTACATTTTCGTTAGCAAACGGTAATTTCAATCCATCATTTTTACCACATTATCATTACAGCTACCCCCCCCCCATTACGAGGTTTTTAGTTATATTAGTTACAACCCCTATACAAAATGTTCTCGAACGACTGGCGGTGCAACGTACAAGCACTACTAAGCAGTAGTGGTGGGTTATAAGATAACGCATACACTTCTCGATGCTTCTCGAAGTGTTACAACGCTTAGGTGTTGTGAGACCTGCTTACGAGAAACGTTGAAATATGAAGTCTATCCATCTTTATTTTAATACTAAATACGTATTTTTATAGTATATTGCTGTTTCTATCACTCCCACTGGTTTGGTAATTCAAACGACATTCAAGAGTACCATCCATGCTTATGCGCACGCATAGACGTGCATTTGGGTGACATAATCACTGCACCAAGTTTATTAATAATAATATAATAATAATAATAATTGCTACAACCCATAACCTGGAAACCAGGCCCCAGAAGCTATAAGCTTGTGCGGGAGGGAGGGGGCGATTGTTATTATTACGTAGCCCTGCGTGCGGCTGCAGCCGACTTACAGATGGAACAGCGTAAATCCCACATTTGTGTAACAGCTAAAGAAAACTGCAGAAAACCTTAACCAGATCTGCCGGCACCGGGAGGCGATCTCGGGCCGCTTGGGTGAAAGTCTAGCACGCTAGACATTACACTACCAAGTTTATTGTTAGTAGATACTTCCGATAACAAAATGCTATGACGCACTGCTACTGTTTATCTTAAAGTCTCGAGAAGTGTAGACACCTTTTTATTTCCCGACGCTTTGGTGTTCTTGATTAAAATAAGGTAGCTGGGTGTGGCCCCACTAGCCTTCGGGGCCCCACTAGCCCTCGGGGCCCCGGGCATACGCCAGGCTGACCGACCTTAGAGGCGCTTCTGCTTCAAGGTATCACCACTCGTTTACTATCTGCCTTTGCCGCAACCAATTCACTATGCCAGGCTACTGTTTTCTATCAACTAGCCACCTTCGACCACCACCCATTCATGAAATAGGCTGCTAATACCCTACAACGGCCACTGCCGTATCTTGAGTATCTACACCTGTTAATTCTAAGTTTGGATTAATAAAAATAAAGCAGATAAACTTTCTGATAAACATTTTTTAAATTTAACTGCAATTATGAAATATCAGCTGGAATGAGACCTTAAAAAAGAAAATAATCAAAAAAGTCGCTCTTCGCTTAACCCAATTAGATTCCAACATCCCCAGCGGAGATAGCACAAAACGATGATTCAATATTTAAATAAACATTGCAACTTTTATTAATGTCTCTCAATCTGGCTGTACAAGGACGACACGATGGCGCCGTAACGGCTTCTAGTGGCGAACGGTCAAGTGGGTCAGCGGTTGCAATTTTTCCGCATAAACTTGAGAAACTTATTGCATGTATAGTTTAACAACAACATCGATTATTATTTACTTACTAATCGTTTCACATAAGTCATCCACCTCTATAGAAATTCTTTTATACACTTAGCACGTTCGTGTAGTGATACGGAAAATAATACCAAAATTGGTATACTATTAGGCGTAATAACGACTGAGCCAAAACTTCCATACGTGTGAAAGCAAGTAATCAGAAATGATTAATAATAATTTGCAACAAACTATGGAAACCCCAAGATGCAATAATGTGAAGGATTTCTTAGAAATGTTTGTGTTTACCACCAACCAGATGACTGAAAAAACTCATAATTTATTAATGCATAAACATCCCTAAACCAGTTTAGATATGTTCCAAGAAGACTTCGACGTCAATCTTCTAGAAGAAATTGCCTTAATGATTTCTTCATTTAGGAATACAAATATGGAGTTGGCTTGTTTTAGACAAAAATATTTGGCAAGCAATTACCAACCTACTCCTACATACCAAAAGATAATTTCCTGCTAAAACACATCAATCAAAAGGTATACTTGAAGATTATTACTAAAAAGTAAAATTTAATGTAATTGTTGAAGAAGACGTCCTTGAGAAAAATTACTTTTAGTAAAGAATAACTGTTGGGAAACATTTCGGAATGTGTAATGATCTTGTGGGAAATTTGAAGAAATTTTGAAGAATTTCTTCTAATTACTTCATTCAATTATACACAAAATGCGTAACGATCAAAGCCTAATATCCACAATCAAATCTAAAAGTGTAAATATTAAATATTAGACTTGTTCTGGAAAATTTTAACGCGAAACATTTGGTTGAAATAAGTCCAAAATTGGCATAAAATGACTCATTTATTTTTGAGTCCATTCAATCATAGCTGGGTTACCTCTAAAAACAACATCGCAGATCTATAAAATTCCCAAGTTGTGTTCCATTATGAGACCTCTTGAAACAATACAGCCACCAAATTCTACTGCCAAAGAAACTATTTTCCGGTAAACGAAACGAATTTTGGTGTATGAATCAGATAAATTTATAAAACTGTTGGGAATTTAAGGAATTGTAAGAAAATAGGGAACAAGGAAACAAATTAAAAATTACTAGGAATCTACTGCGAATTGAAGGAATTTGGATGAATTGCTAAAAATTTATATTGCAAGAAATTTACAAGAAATTGATACAATTTTTGAAGAATTAATTAATGAATTTACATAATTATAATGGAACATTTAAGGAATTTAAGATAAAAGAAAACCATTAATTGTAGTAAATTGCTAAAAATTTAAGGAACTGATGGAATACAGAATGCATTGCGGAGAATTTGCAAGAAGCTAGAGGAAATTTAATAAACTTTATGGAATTTATAAGCAATTGAAGTAACCTTGAGAAATCACGGGGAATTTACAAGGACTCACAGAAAAAAAATTATGTTGAGAGAATAGTGGTGTTATAATCAAAAACTTGAAAGATCATCATCTAGATCAGCGTTCCGCAACCTTTTTTGTCTAGCGACCTAAAAATATCAATAAAATTAAGAAGGGGGGGGTTAGTTAAGATTACAGGACCTTATAGCATATATTTTTAACATGAAACTAAATCATATGTATAATAAAAATAAATATTTATGCGACTCATTTTTAAACTTTCGGGGCTCAAAATTGGGTCGCGACACTCTGGTTGCGGTCCGCTGAACTAGATCACTTCCGCTTTTTTTGTTGTCAACTCATGATGATAGATTGTTGGAAACTGCAGGAATGTATAATTGCAGACAAGTCGGAAGCAATGAAAGAATTGCATGGATTAATACATAAAATGCAAAAAATGTACAAGGAATTAAAATAATTATTGAAGAATTGCAGGGAATTTGCAGGAATTAAAGAAATGTCTAAAGAATTGCCGGGAATTTACTAAGACTTGCAAATGCGCACCATTGCTATCTCTGTTATTATTGGAGCTATGAAGTCGGTTAAATTAGCAGTATTTTTTCTTTTGATTAACATAGTCAAGACAAAAAAACAATTGAACGTCGCGTTTTCGAGTTATTTTCAAAAGTAACATTTCTTAAATATGACAGCCTGTATTTTTTGTAGAACAGAATGGACAGTGACATTATAAATACGACAGTTTATGTTCATTACCCAAAGTATACAGGGTATCCCATTTAAAAATGTTTGTTACTTTTGAAAATAACTCGAAAACGCAACGGTCAATTCTTTTTTGTCTTCGCCATGTTAATCAGCAGAAAAATATTACTAATTTAACCAACTTCGTAGCTCTAATAATAACAGAGATAGATACCATTGCGCCGATAACTGCGAACAGCCCGTATAGTTTCGAATTTACTGTAGTGCTTAGTAAAAAAAAAAGTAAATTGTACTATTTTACTTTTGTAACAGATATGAAAAAACCCGGGCAAGTATAGGGTTTGCTTTTCTTTATTTTCTGAAAACTAATAAAATGTAAATTACGCTAATGACGATTAATGTACTTAATGGGAATTTAAGAATGTATGAAGCAATGCAAGAGACTGCAGGAATCTTTCAGAAGAACTTCAGTAAAAAAACTAAGAAATTTTGAATTGACTGAAAATTTTAAGGAATTTATTTTAATTTATAGAATTTTAAGGAATTTATGTAGAAAAAAAAACTTGACCTATGACCTTGAACTTCCGATCTATACATTCTGAACGTTTCTTGTTTGCATTGGTGAACACGACTTCAGAATTCAATGACGGAAAAATCTGATTTTTAAAATATCAATTATTTACGAATCGATCTTCGAACTTCTAAAATCAACTAGACAATGATAGCGGGCGAAAGGGCAAATATCTTGACAGGCACTATTTGGCGTTATCAGGTAGTGCGATTAGAAATTGCATTACTTCATTGTCTTACATCTTTTTTTGTTACGTTTAGCTCGCGTTGTTCGCTATCTGAGAATGCCTCATGGATTTGGCGAATTTATATCAAAAATATTTCTACTATTGAAAAGAGTTTGGTAATAGCACAGCAATATTGCTCTTATTTTCCAAAATTGAGGTCAATAAACCAATTTATTTTCTCAGGAGAAAGAGTTGGTAATATTTGTTTTTATTAAGCGTATTGGAAATGCCTAAAGAATTACGTCAGTAGAAATGAAAAAGTATTTCGAAAGATGACTTAAAAGACTGTACTAACTACTTATTACTCAATAGACATCATAAAATGATATAAAAATAAATAAATAGCAAAGCAATAAAATGGAAGTAGAAATTT
Organism: Agrypnus murinus; assembly: GCA_929113105.1. Lineage (NCBI taxonomy): Eukaryota > Metazoa > Arthropoda > Insecta > Coleoptera > Elateridae > Agrypnus > Agrypnus murinus. Next base: position 31,974,851 of record OV816023.1, on the reverse strand, counting down.
ATGGATATGTAGTTCAGTTTTTGTGGCAACATAACGCAATATGATTCACCCAGTGGAATAATTAATACTATCATCATGTCAAATAGTAATTTTGCAGATTGTTTTAATGATAATTAATTAATCGCCTCGAGTTATTATCGGTATATAACTTGTATTCAAAGCAGTTTGAATTTTACAATGGATTTTTATGAAATTAAAATCTATATATGTACATACAATAAAATTGTCTATACATATACAGGGTGTCTCTAAAAGGTCTGTACAAAATGTTAAGGGGGGGCCACTATCGAATGTCAAAGATCTTCAAAAAAATCTTCAAAAGTGATGGGAATGAAATTTGGGATGTGAGTCTGTACTGAAAAAATATTTTTTTTAATAGTGGGTGTTACGTAAGTGGTCAAAATTGGATCATCTTCATCTAAAGAAGCTCAATTTTTTTAACGGTTTGGTAAATATTTTTCAAAACGTTTTCTACAGATAGATAGATCGTAATATCTAATATTTTTGTCTGTTGTTCGATTTTGCTAGCTGCCATAGTTTAGTCAAAAAAATTAATTATGAATGTTGTGAATGTTTATAACGTATATTAGTATTATTATTAAGATGTTGTTTTATTAACATTTTTTGAGCGTCAATACACTTTACATTACATACATTATAGCTGCAGTGCATGCAAACTAAATTAATTTTTTTTGCCTAAACTATGTCAAAATCGCAATAAAAGACAAAAAATGTTAGAAATTAGAATATCTATCTGTAGAAAAAGTTCGAAAAATATTGAGCTTCTTTACATGTGGATGATCAAATTTTGACTACTTACGTAACACTCACTAAATATTAAAAAAATGTTGCCGAAAAACTATTTCTTCAGTATAGACCCACATCCCAAATTCCATACCCATTGCTAAAAGCAATCTTTTGTTATTTAAAAAAAAAATTTTGGAGACGTTCAATAGCGTCTTAAAGACGGATTTTTGGTTAGAAGTAAGTGTGGTTAAATACAGCACAGACCATTTAGATGCACCCTGTATACTCGAAGTTTGTTTAAAAAATTATGGGCACGTTTCTGAGATTATCCACACCAACTACAAAAAAAATTCGATATCTTGAATATTTTCAACATATTCCAAAACAAGTCTTTATTATACATACGGAGGCATTTCCCCAAACGAACTATGCACATCTTTAGGATATTCATGTCCACTTCTGATCATACCGAATTAGATCAGATCTATATATATATATATATATATATATATATATATATATATATATATATATATTGCCTCCAAGTCAGCAAAAAAAACCTAATTCTATATGCAATTAAAATAATATTATTATTAAAAAAAGAATATCGAACTTTCATCTATTTCTTGTGTACTTTTTGTTTGGCGTTAAACCAAGTATAAAACTGTTTAGTGTCGGTAAAATTTCGCGTTTATAAGTTCACTGACTTTCCTCGCCCTAGTAAAATTATTTTTAGCAAAATGCAGACAGAAGAGATATTTAATGTATAGGTTGTAAACGTATATATCACGACGATACGGCCAACCTAATTTTGCGTATACGGGGAACCACCGTTTAATCGACGAGATTAAAGCAGATTCCCCCCTAGGAGTTACCACCATTCAACTAATTAATACTCGATATTACTACTAATTAATACGTAGTAAGCCGCTTTTAATGGCTATAAATTTATAATAAACGATCTTTATTGTTGAAGCCCCCTCAAAAAAAACCGTTAAAATTAATTATAGTACATTATTTAATACGATAATAATAATAATCATATTGGGTTAATTCAAAACAAATGAAAGTAAAGCCTAAAGTTCTAAACACTTATCTTGTTATTAAAGAGTTTCTCTTTTGCAAATTAGTTACTATTTATAGCTATACATATATATATGAACGATAATTTAATCAGCGGATATTGGATATATTAGAAATCTTATGGAAATATAATATCCAAATTTGTCTTTATATTAATTTTACAAAATATACAAATAATTACAATAATTAATAAATTTGCATTTAGGTTATGTAGATCTTTTGACGATGACCCCAAAATTAACTTCTTTGCATATTTAAAAAAATTCTCAATTCTTAATTTGGTGCCAATAGGTTTCTAATTTGTACATGTTGAAAAAATTACCAAAAATAGTGAAATAATCAAATAAAAAATACAGTTAAAAATCCCATACTTACCACTGAATTAAAAATAGCTATAATTTAATTGCGATAGAACCAATTCATTTGGTTAAAAGCACTATTAATTTTATACCGATAACTATTAACACACATTTTCTAATAATTGTGGGCATAAAATCGATTTACTGATGTTAATAAAACTTTAATACATTTAAAATTTATATTTTTTTTATTTTGTACGTTTTCAAAAATCTGTTATGAAAAACATATTTTCTACACATGATCCGCAGATATTCTATATCTTGTTCTTCCAGTCAAAAGATTGTTCATAAGCTGGCAATTTTATTATAAAACTTAAAAGTCCCGTTCAGGTCATTTATTTTTCCTAGTTTTTAGTTTTAAACAAAGACGCCAAATTCTACAGCCCAAAACAATTTTGTGTCTAAATTTAAATTTGTCAAAATCTGCTTAGATTTCTCTCCCATTATTGTATTTCAAAATTTTGGATATAGCCTTTTAAGTATCAAAAGTAATCATTTCATTTTAGTCATACAGTTAGTATGTTAGTAGTATATATCTCTGTAGTGCATCCTACTTTGTAGCCCATATCTTTTTAGCCAGATATACAGAGTGTTCTATTTATAAAAAAACTTAACCTTTACCTTACTTTTACAGAATACCCCAGGTGTTGTAAAAAAGTATTAGAAAATGACTAATAAGATACAAATAAAATCGATTATTTGATGCTTTTTTATTATTCAGATTATTCAGCGTCAAGCTACCGAATTTATTGACATTTTAAATTTCCACCCGGCACTACTTTGTGTCTCATACTGTATCACATCACATTATACTGACGTTACTTATAGTACATGAGATTTTCAGAGCGTATGTTGCCCATCTAATAACAATATTATAATAACAATACCGACGGAATTACCGGTATTACGAGAAATTTTTTTAGTAATTCCAAACATTACCAGGAAGACAGAACTCAATTTCGAAAATACATGTAGTAGACACCACTCACGAATATTTATTATATAAAGCAACGTATTAATTGGCTATAATTACGTTGAATTACCTAGAATCATTGGCGTACGTCGACTGCTAGTGTCTGGAAGTATGTGGCATTATTTAGTATTGCCTAGGTAATACATAATTAGAAAATAAAACACCATCACGTTATGCTTCACACTGTATGACCAACACGTTGTAACGTATTATTTCAGCACTGCCAAAATATTGCATTAAGATAATATAAATATAAAAATTGTCGCCAACCATTATAAGAGAATTACTTAGTAATTCCAAGTAATACACATACTTTTGCAATGTATCAAACTGACGTAATTGCGTACGATTACTTCGGCATTACTTGAATGATAGATTTATTATTACAGACCACTTGGTATTATCTGGAATTACGTACATGTGACATTGTTTTGAGATTATTCTCTTGGAATTACATGACGTCGTGATTCTTAACAGCAGTGTCACACGAAAGGTATCAGTGGAAAACTGTTTCAGTGAATTTTGAGCAAACCAGTTTATGTAAAGGATGAACCATCAAAAAAACAGGTTATTCAATCATAACTTGATATGTTTATGTTTTAGTGGCGTAAAAGCCGTGAAATAATTGGTAGTCTACCCCACTATGGGCATCTTCTTTTCCAGGGCATCATTTTGCGTTTGCGAAAATTTTGTCTATGACAACAAAATAAGTAAATTATTGCTGTGTCGTACACAAGGGTGCCTAATATACAGTGTGTTTAACTTTACAGCTTGTACTTCTCTGACCCTATTCCAGTGAGAGGATCTTTAGGCACCTTGCAGGTCTGCTGGCCAGTGCTTCTTTAACCTTCTTCTCATAGGTGCTTCGAGCAGTGGGTGGACTAACGGATCGTATGAATTGCAATTCTATCATGATGTTTTACACTGCTGGCTTTGATAACATCATTGACATATGGTAGACATGTAGGGTCCGATTGGACAAGTACCATTGGTCAACATCGAGTATTTTGGATTGATTTCTTTGTATTATGGCTACACTGGAGTTGCTAGCACAGCCCCATAGCTCTATGCCATATCTCCAGATTGGTGCGATGATAGTCCCGTACAATAAAGGCTTATTATATTTCTTTAATTTTGTAGTCTATAATAATAATAATAATAACTACTACAACCCATAACCTAAACCAAGGCCCCAGAAGCTATAAGCTTGTGCGGGAGGGAGGGGGCGATTATTATTATTATGTAGGCCCAATGTGCGGCTGCAGCCGACTTACAGATGGAACAGCGCAAATCCTACATTTGTGTCACAGCTAAGGAAAACTGCAGAAAACCTATTTCTCTATTTGTTTTCTCTTCTTGACTGTGTGATTTATCCAAGTAAGTTTGCAGTCCAACTGGAACCCTAGATAGTTGGTACATCAGCAGTGTAAAGCACATATAGGACTAGTCCTAAGACGCTCCATTCAGATAATTCTTAGATACCTCTCCGTTTACTTGGTTCTAAATTCACGATCATTGAGATATTATTTTAAAAGGCTGCAGTAAGTGAGTGGTAGGAACTCTTTGATTTTGTAGAGCAATCCAGCATGCCAGACCTTATCGAAAGCCCGACTAACATCTAGAAAGACTGAAGTACAATATTCTTTTTGCACAAATGCTTGGTTTATTACTTGAATTATGCGGTTGGTTTGCTGCGTCGTCAAGTGGAGTGGTCCACATCCAAACTGAGTTAATTCGCAGAAGTGGAAGTCTTTCGAATACCTTTAATATAATAGGTAAAAGACTTATAGGATGGTATGACGAGACTACTGTCAGATCCAATACAGGCTTTGGAATCAATACGATTTAAGCAATCTTAAGTTATTTGGGCCAGTACTTGAGTCGAAGGATTGCGTTGTAGCTGTACATGAGTGCCAGTATTCCTTTTCTAAGTACATAGTTCACATAACATTTTTGCTGTGACCCCATCTATACCTGGTGCATTCTTGGTGTTTAGAAGACTAATTTCTTTGTGAATTTCTTTCGGAGTAAAACCTTCGATTGGTGGTACATTCAGGGGAATATTGGTAATTTTCGTATTTATCTCTTGCTTATCTTCTTGGTCGTTGGGTGTGAAGACTTCGGCAAGATATTCGGCAAAAAGACTCGCTTTACTTTTATCACTTTTAGCCCATTCTGCTACAAGGAGAGCAAGGTTGCGCATAGGAGGAATCGGAGATTTGGATTTGTTTCTGCATTTGAGTGGCTTCTAAATGAAATTGTGATACGTGTTCAGATTGATAACGTAGTCATTAAAAGAGCTTTCCCGGAAATTTCAGATTTTGACCTTCAGTTGGTTATTTATGCGATTCAGTGAAGTTTTATCTAAGGGATATTGAGTACGATGCCAGCGTGTTCTAGCCCATTGTTTTTCTGCAATAGGTTTTTTAATTTCTCTTGGTACCTTATTAAATTATTTCTGAGCTTCCAGTTGTGGTGTGGCTTAGTAAGCTGCCTGTTTCCTCTACTTCTCTGGGATTTTTGAGACGAATATTTAAATTAACTTCTTCTTCCACCTTTTTGCAATAATCTTCCCAATTGGTGTACTTGTTGTGTATTCTCGAGGCAGTATTTCTAGGAATTACAAATGTGCCAATCGTTGCAATTATAGAAGAATGGTCTGAGGACAGATTATAACTGGGTAGAACATTTATGTATGATGAAACTCCCTTGGCCATGAAAAAGTCTAAGAGATCAGGTATTTTATGGGGATCGGAAGGCCAGTAGGTTGGAGTGTGGAAAGTATTCTTTGGGGCTCTCGACTAAAAACTACTAAATGCAGAGAATTGGTATACTTGATCCAAGACCAAAATTACTCCTTTTTATCGACATGCTCAAAAATAAATGCAAATAATTTAAAAAACATAGTAGGCATAACAAAGATATAAGGGTGTCAAGCTGTAAAGTGAAACACACTGTATGCCCTTCAAGCAAGTACATACTACATAATTGTATAAAATATATTCCAATATTTATAAACCGAGGTTTATTTATTTATTTAAATTTCACCAATGATTTTTGTTTTTGTTTTGAATGAGTTAGGGTTTCCGGTTTACCAAACAGGAACTGCAAACGCTTCTCTATTTATTATTAGCAACCATGAGCATAGCGAAATGATATCCCCCGCAAAATATAAATTCCTAAAAGGAAAATGAGTATTTTAATACGCATATCTGAGTTATGGCGCACCTTCGTGTGCAGTAGGTGAGGCTTGCAGTAAAATATTTATTTTCTTTAAAGAAAATCAGAATCCGTTGGAAAATGAATGATAATTGGACGTGTTCCGTTATATTTCAACATTTTAATGGAAAAAAGAGAAGTTACATTCAAAGAACATGCTTTATCAATTTAGTTGGTGAAGAACATCATCATCAATTTGTTTCCACGTTTTATATGGTGTGAAGATCTAAAACCCGAGAAAGCAATTGTTGTAAAATCCTACGCATGGAAATTATCATAAAGAATTAGTAATGTGTAACAAGGTGTAATTAAATTTATGTACTTTTGAATGTGCTCTACATAAATTTTTGCTTTAAACAAAAACTATTAGAATTTTCCACAGCTATCTAAGTATATCTACATTCTTTACTGTTTTCTATTCGTATTAACGCATGCGAGTAGTATTAAAAGAGTAATTATTCTGATTATTAGAGTATACGAAATAATAAAGTTTCTACAACCAACAAGCTTGAATGGTTTCTAAATTGGCAGACTTTAAATCATTTCAAAAAAGTATATATATAAACTGCCATTTTTTTCCTTCAAACGTTAAAAGTCATCTTCATCAGTTAGCAAGCCCATAACTCCTTCCAATACACATTCTTTAATTTTATTTACTTCCAGTAAACGAGTTTCTTCGTGAAACCAAAAACTGAAATCAACTGGAAACTAGGATCTTCTCCAAATCATAAAGTCATCTTCAACAGTTAGTAAGCCCAAAATTCTTCCAATAGATATTTTTTAAATTCTATTCACTTCCATTAAGAGTTTCTTCGGAAAATCAAAAACTGAAATCAACTGGAAACTAAAATCTTCTTCCAATCATAAAGTTATCTTCATCAGTTAGTAAGCCCAGAATCCTTCCAATAAACATTTTTTAAATTCTATTCACTTCCATTAAGAGTTTCTTCAGAAAACCAAAAATTTAAATCAACCGGAAACTAAAATATTCCTCTAATCATAAAGTTATCTTCATCAGTTAGTAAGCCCAGAACTCTTTCCAATATATATTTTGTAAATTCTATTTGCTTCCATTAAGAGTTTCTTCGGAAAACCAAAAACTGAAATCAATTGGAGACTAAAATCTTCTTCAAACCAAAAAGTCATTTTTATTAGTTAGTAAGCTCAGAACTCCTTTCAATTTATATTTTTTGAATTATATACACTCCTTATGCCATTTCTGATTTTACGCACATCGAAAAACATTTGCTAAAAACGTCAACTTTCGGGAACTGCTGGAAATAATAGTCAAAACAAACTGTGACATTACCTAGCATCAGCTGCATCAATGCATTACGTTGAAAATGCAGTTAGGTACTTAGGACTCCAACTGCTATTCTTCAACCAGTGACCACTAACCCACTTTTCAAAAACAATTCTTTTTCTCGGTTATTATGAGAGACAGTCACTAATGATACAACGAATTTTTGTTGCATTTTATGTGTACTATCACCTGTCCAGAGGATACGAATCTTCAGAAAAACACCCTGTATATTTTTTTAATTTTATTCACTTCCATAATCGCGTGTAGGACAAGTTAGGTCTGCAACAAGGCTGATTAAGCAGATTAGCACTTAGAATCCATTTACTTAGCAAGAAAATCGACTTTTTGACAGATTTTACCTGATATGGTGTTTGACGATATCACAAATAGTAGGTAGGTTAAGAATTTTAATGAGAAAGACAGCGTTGCCATTTTCTTAGCTGTGATAATGAAAATTCTGTAGCTACCATTTTTGTAATAGATTTTATTTTCTACACATTTTTATTATCGACTAAAGGAGTTCATCGTATCACTTTTTTAGAGCTAATTCTAACATCAATCGATGGTTCTCGGTCTTCACAGTACCAAATTTGGACGAAGAAAATGCCTAGGCAAAAACTTATTGAAGGTCAAAATTTAACATAGAACTCTATGGGAAACACCTGTGAGTCTATGGAAAACACATAAACGTCTATGAAAAATACATGTAAAATGTAAAACCGAACCTACCTTTTTTGGACCGTTTTTGGAAGGTTATAAGTGTCCGGGGCCTTGTTGGTCAGTTTTCCGACAAACTGATCAAATGCCAATGGCAACGGGAGGCGAAAAAGTCGGGTCAGTCTGCCCGGCGGATTTTATTCGAGACCAACGCTTGGCCCTATTACCAGGCGCTTAAACGCCTCCGATATTGCCCTTTAGGATGAGCGTGGAAAGGTCTCGGACACTCATAACCGTCCATAAAAGGTTAGCTTGGGTTGGATTGGGTTAGGCTAGGTTAGTTAGTTTAGTTAGGCGTTTTTCACAGAATGTAAAATTTTGACCTTCCGTAACTTTTTGTCTAGACATTTTCCACATCCACATCTGGTACGGTTGTGCTGAAGACCGAGAACGATCAATTCAAGTTGAAATCAGCCCAAAAAAGTAGTACAACCATAAAATGATATGACAGTTATTGACAAGGTCTTGTAGTGCTTAATATATCGCCAAAATTTAAAGGCGCTGTCATTTTCCATCCGTTCTATATCGAGGGAGCAGAGTCAAGTCGAACAGAGAACCCATCTTCCTCACCATCATTTTAGTCGCTTACAAACTGACGATTTAACTCGAAAAAAAAAAGTAATCAAAACGATCCATAAATACTGAAGATACAAGTTATAAAACGCCAGAAATTGTTTCCCCTACATTGGTCTAATGACGTATATGCGTTATCGCTCTCCAATTCGAAGAACTTCGTGAACAAAAAAAAAACAGTTTACAAGAGTAAAAACAGTCGCAATAGTATTGCTCCATGATTGGTTCTTAATAAGCTCTTGAATTTGGATTTTCTTTGTCGGATTATTCTAGATCAATCGCCAAACCCAAATGAAGCCACATAGTATAATACCTGTCCTAGTAGAACAGTAGTTTTATTTCTTGCATCAAAAAAGCTTTCGCACTAAAAGTAAAGCCCTAATAGCAATTGATAAAAAGTGTAATTCCAAATTCCTAGTTCGACGATGGATTCTTGTACGAAGCTCACGGAGATCCAGAATTATCAAAATTGGCTGACATGTTTGCGTTTGGTTGAAGTAGCATAACGACCACGAATTGCACAAATTGTTTCTCTACTAAAGCACAAAATTGGTGATGACGTATGTCGTATTCATACTATAAGTACAATGTATTACCAGAGCACCAGACTGAGACCAACCAGAAGATACATTGCACACAAATTGAAGTGTATTTTTAAAAATATACTTTAACAAAATTTCAGAAGACGGTACTATTTAGGTTAACTTAGAAAAGCCTCTATACCTAATATAGAAGACAAGAATTATCAAAATAAATGATTAATCGTACCTTCGATTATGTTTTTAAACAATAATAATAAAAATTGCTACAACCCATAACCTGGAAACCAAGCCCCAGAAGCTATAAGCTTGTGCGGGAGGGAGGTGGCGGTATTATTATTATTACGTAGACCCTACGTGCGGCTGCAGCCGACTTACAGATAGAACAGCGCAAATCCCACATTCGTGTCACAGCTAAGGAAATCTCGGGCCGCTTGGGTGAATGTCCAGCACGCTAGACATTACACTACCAAGGCTAAATAATCGATCAATCTATTGATCGGAATTATTCGATTAATCGACCAATTAATTAATCGGTCAATCATTAACCGATTAAATCCATCAAGCGATTTAATTGATTTTTTTTAAATCGATTTTCAATTATTGATTTCGATAATCGTACAGCCCTAGCTGCGACCAGGTGGCAGACATACTTTTTTGTGTTTTGGGCAGGTTTATAATGCGGATTCGGGCAAACTACTACATAAAAAACGGGAAGCTTTTACGCTGCGTGCAACTTTTTCAATGTCCGTAACTGTCGTGTATCATAATCACCTGCACTAGAATCATTAGAACACATCGCTGCCACGTGCTCGCAGCGTTCGTATAGTAGCGACCAAAACGCAAGCGTGATTGTGACCATAAGAAACAATGAGGAGCGTTTTCAATGCCTATTGCTATATTTGCGCTAACTATTATTGTGCTCTGGTTGCGGCGTTCGTGCCCCTGCGATCAAAACGCAAGCTTGGCCGTGACCTAAAATAGGTGAAGAGCACTCTAGCTAATCACCTTCGATTCCGATCTATTCCGTGTTCTGAATCAATTGCAAAGGTAGCAAAATTGATCAATAAATAAAAAATTTTGGACTAAGTGGTGGAAATAATGGATCCCTATCACACCGCGGTTATTTTTCCTTATCTCCAATTGGTATGCGTTTCGTTTTTCGGTTCGGCTCGTCACCACTGGTAACTACAATAGTAGAGGTAAGCAATAATTGTTTAATATTTTAATAGGTAATATTATAAATAATAAATAATATAAAATTTCTAATACAGTAAGCCGATTGCCAAGTCCTTATATGAAATTATGATATCGATTGGTTTTGTTTTAAAGCGTTTTTCATTAAAAGGTGAAAGGATTTTGTTTAATCTGCATTGTGCATTCTGTTGCACGGTAGTTTTGGATTTTCGAAAGTTGGTTACCTTGCAGTTTTGATTTTACATGAATGTTTTACTATCATAGCAAAATTTGTTTGAATTTATACAGATTAAACGTTAAAAATGTCACGGTTGTATTATTTTTTGTTATTTATACGGTATTAGAAATCAAATTTTTGTTAGCAGTTTTAACTTCGTTGATTGGAAAGTCAAAAATGTTGTAATTGCAGATCTTTGAAACATGACCTAAATATTACTCTTACGCTATTAGATTACTACACGCTTACATTTATAGCGAAAAGAAGAAAAACAACTGATATAAATTCTCAATTCTATTAATTCTTGACGTTATCGTTTAAAGGTAGTAAAGGTAACCAAGCATAATGTTTCATTATCAAATTATAAAAAGTTTCTTCAAGAAAAAACTAAGGTAACTCTACGTGTCAACCACTGCCTAGGGGCGGAACTCTTTGTTCATTCTTTTTTATAATTTTTTTGACGTACCTACTGAACCGATCGACACAACAGAAAAATTTATTACACCTTTGAATATTCTATGTATAGTATTCTTATTCCATTGTTAGGCACGTACATTACTTTAAATTAAGATGGAAAAAGAACTTACTAAAAAAAAGGTGTACAAGTAAATGAAGAATCTGGGTCACAAAAATCACGAAGGCGAAAATGCTAAATGCATCCCGGACATGCAGATATTACGTGATAAGCCACGCTGTAATTTAACTGACAAGATAAACAGCAGGTGAGATCGAAGGATTGAAGACAAGAAATAAAATCAGCAATGAAAATAAAGATCTGTTGCCCCTATCCATAGTCATATCGTACGTCGGTGACATTTTTAACAGCTTAGATAATATAAGAGTGATCTAGATTCTTCATTTACTTGTACACCTTAGAATCACACCCCACAAATTTCATGTCTTTAGTACTCAATAAAATTAGTTTCTACAGGCGCATTCCTATTAATTTAGAACACATGTGGTCAAAGTCAAAAACTGAGTCAAAAATATTCAGACAAAAGGTATACAGACCCAGATCGTAAGAAGTATGAATTGCGCATGTACATAAGCCCATAAAATCATTTCCAAGTCATCCTTCCCAATGAAACATATAGAATGAACACTTTTTTTTCTATACATTAAGTACATCAGTTATTGATGATGTCTTGATGATGCAGATTAAATGATCAAGGTTCTAAGAAAAGTGTCAGCGATCAGTTTGATTGAACTGATCAAACATGATCACAGTCGACAATTGGAGATCGCGTCACCACAGGTCAAAATAATGTACATCCAAATTCCTCATTTAGCAGAAATTTGTTTCTTCTTTTGAAACGATACAGCCCTTATGGAGTTATTTTTTTATGTTTTCCTCATTTACGGACCAATTTGGATAGGATTTTATTGTTGAAGTGTGGAATGTCCACCATTCATCTTATTGTAGCTATTATTTTTGACGAGTCTTTTAATTCTTCGACAACTTCTATAACCTTGCTATGGTGGGTAACAAAAGTGGGTAGTTATACTTAGGCGCAAAAGTCATCACCTTATCGAAAGATGCTCTCATGTTTGCAAATGACGTCTTATGGTCATCGCGACTTTGACATTTGTGATGTCAACAGATGCAGAATACACGTAGGCAAACCATGAATCGCTATACACCTCCAGAACGCGGAATAATTGTGTCAATGTTTTTGACAAATAATCGCTTGGTAGTTTTGGCTGAACGTGAATTTCGTCATCGATTTCCTGGTCATATGGCCTCAACTGGGCAAACACTGCGGCGTTTAGCAGCTCGCCTCGAGGAGACTGGCTCAACACGGGACCGTAGCAGAGGTGGCCGGCATCGGAGCAGCCGTTCGATCGAGAATATCGCTGCTGTAACTGCATGTCGAAGAGGACCCTCAAATAATTAACCAGACGACAGGCTACGCAGCCAAGCTCTCCTAAACCTCGATCTCGATGAGGATGATTTTCCATTGAAAATCATCATGAGCGACGAGACGCATTTTCACCTATGCAGATACGTGAATAGGCAAAATAATCGCTTCTGGGGCACTGAAAATTCACGTGTAATGTACAAAGAGCCATTACATCATCTTGCTGTTTGGTGCAGCATTTACGGAGGAACGGTGATTGGCCCATATTTTCTCGAGGATGGCGACGTCAACACTGTTAGTGTGACTGGTAAGCGCTACAGAACCGTGATCAACGACTTCTTGTCACAAATTGACGAATTGGGTTTGGAGAACATATGGTTCCAGCAGGACGGTGCAACCACACACACACGCGCACACGCGCTCGCGCGCGCGCACACACACACACACACAGCACTAGCGACAGTGGACATTCTACAGCAAGCGTGTCCTTAATCTCTCGTTTTGGCGATTTGCACTGGACCGTAAGATGGCCAGATTTGACTGTTCCAGACTTTTTTCTTTGGGATTTTTTGAAGTCACTGGTCTATACTAACCTTGGCCAGCCCTAAAGGAAAACATCCGACAAGAAGTGGAGAATCTATCGCAGAAGTTTTGAAAGAAGTCATGGAAAAAGCTGTGAAACGAGCTCGAATGTGCATCAACTCTGGCGGCGGCGTTTGACTAATATTATCTTCGCGACTTAATGTAAACAACTTTAAAGTCTAAATAAACATAATCAATAAACAGAACCAAATCTTTTTATTTACAAACAAAGTTACTGCCTTAGGATATCGAGTAAGGACTTGTTAAGGATTTAATTGTTTTACATACAACCACCAACCCCTCCTACCTTTCTGTTTGCTAAGTCAATATAAATTCCTAACATAAAAGATAACACAAACGTTTAGACTGCAATATTTTCTAATACGGGCGTCTTATAGAGAAGGGCGGCGAAAAAAAAAGAAATCAAAAGTGAGATTCAACTATGTATTGTATAAGTAGAAAAACGGAAGTAGTAAAAAAGTGAGAACAAGATTTAAAAAAAGTGTGAAACATTCGTTTCGCATTTAGTTGCATATTATTAGAGATATTTTCACTTTAATTCGCAGGAAATAACGCATTACCTATATTGTTTTTTTGGGCAAAGCCAGCAGAAAAGAAACCAAGTCATGGTGTATTAAAGTAGGTGAGGTGGTAATGTGTAGTTAACATACATCAACGGTACCACATACAGCACTTAAAACATTTTAACACTGCAAGAAAAACAGTTTAAAGGCAGCAAGCAAAACACGGCCACCCGAGTTCTTTTCTAGGGCAGTGGATATAGAGTAAGTTAATTAACTGGACAATTCATCCATTAATACTGGTCGGTCAGTATTCAAACGTAGATTCAAGACAATCACTAAAACAACTGAAGTTCACTCGTGAAATTAATCAACACAAAATCACTCAATGCACCCCCACGAAGGACACACACAAGCAAATCGACAAGCTACGTTTCTAATCAAGGATAATTAATTAACCGCGCTTCTAGAGTTCGGAGACAATACTGGTAACCAAATAAACACAATTAATACTACTAAGCACGAACGTGTTTGTTTGTTTATCTAAAGACAATTTAAACAATCACCAAATATGCACTTGAAAGTGTTTTTCGTGCCGTTTAACCATAATTATTTGTTTATTGATTAAAAGAACATTAATATTGCATATTTACATGTTTAAATCACTAAAAATAATTAACTGTATTACAAGGCACGTGTGACATGCGTCTAACACAAAATTTTCGATCGATAAGGCCCTGTAATTTAATAAAGCCTCTTGTAAAAAGGTCGTATAGCATATCAACGACCCTGAGTTATTATTAAGCCTATATTGAGATAATGAAGATTAAGGACGAAACAAACTCATCGGTGCTAGAATTTTTTTTTTCATTCTAATAACGTCAGGATAAAATTTATTTCAGAATATAAAAGAAATTCTTGGGATTTTCATTTTGTTTGTTGAAGTTTTTGGACTTCCGATGAGTTTTCTTTATTGCCTGAGAATCTTCTGATTATTGTTTGGTTTATTATGTAATTATTTCACACAGGCGAATTACATAAATACATGTATAAAATTACAATTAATTACAAGTTTACATCTCCTTTGAAGAAAAATATTAATAATAATAAAAATATAAATCATCGCACGCCACTTTAATTTAGCCAGTAGACGCCACTGTTGCAAAGGATGTATTTAGGGCTACTATAATTTTATTCGCTGATTAGGCAGCTAATTGTACTACACAGTAAAAAATCAGCCCCGTGATTTTTTGAATCTTCACTACTGAAATCTATTTTCTCTCTATATTATTAATTAACTCTATATAGATTGAATATTCAATCTATAATAGTATTCTACATTAAAAGTATAACAAAATCTACTCTAATTTTAATTTTTTTTAAGAGAAGAAAAGCCAATCAAAAGTAATCTAAATTGGTAAAAAAATGTTTGTTAGTGTTCATGTTACTCTAGTTAGAGTAAATAAAACAAATTGGCACCACTATACACTCAACAGTGTATTTGACAAGAGAAACCGGAAACGTGTGCTGTAATAACGAGACTAACAAAAAATGGCGACCATCAGCTGTCTGTTTGTAGTATTTGACTACGGTTAATTATAACAGTTGAAACTTTGCAATTTGAAAATTTTACAAATCTTTAAATAACCTAATGTAGCTGTACAATTTAAAATGTAATAAACAATTAAGCAAAACCTAGAGATCAGAATTATGTTGACTAGACCAAAAACAGGCAAGTTTAGATTTATAAAATTCTGAAATTCCCCGGTATTTTTAGTAACTTTTCAAATTGCAAATTTTTTAACAGTTATAACTAGACACCTGTTAGTGCAAATATGTTCACGTCTTTTTACTGCGTGTGAATGTGAAACTTCGCAGTTTGTTTTAATAATTAATATAAGATAACTTAAAACAATTTTACATTTTATTAATACATTATTATTATTATTTTATCATTTTAGTAATTAGTGTTACCTATGATGAGTAAGACAGGAGCACTTGGAAACTGATAAGACATGTTCAACAGTAAACTATTTAATATTGATATCCAAGGGAGTTGTACTTCTTTCAATAATTCATATTTAGTGTTTTATTTCCAAACAATAAACAGTAATGAAGAAATGAGGTAAGTTAAAGCAATAATGATAATTACATGTAATTCGAAGAACAAAATAGTAATTGCATCATAATTATAGTAATTTTGAACTTTGGTGGAGTTCACGGAGTGCTCCAAGAAAATCTTCTAATAAAAACTTCATGAGAGTTGGCATGGAGTAAGAGCAGTAGTTCACTATAGCAACAATTAACAATCATACTATGGACCAAGAAAAACAAATAAAAAGTGTCCCAACTGGGCTCGTATATATTTCTTCAATACGTTCTTATGTTTTAATTGTATTTATATACTTTTTATGTATGTTTGCATTGCAATACATAAATAAATCACTTATTTGAATATTGACCGTGACCTTGGAAAACTACACTATTTTCACTCTAAATTTTAATCTAAATAGAAAACAAATTATACAAAAGTTTTATAACAATCCACTCTAAATAGGCAATATTCTTCCCATGTAGAGTAAAAGATTCAAAAGTCAAGAGTAAAATCTTACTCTGCAACGATTACAAATTTGACTTTTTTAGGGTAAAAAAGTTACCATAAATGGTTAAAAATATAAATGTTTTAGAGTGTAATAAATTTACACTAACACTGTATTGAAGTTAACTCTATGGTCTACACGAAGGTACAGATTAGATACTTTACTCTAAATGAACATAAACACACAATTTTTAGAGTAGTCTAGTGTTCAAATTTTTCAAGAAATTTTTTACTGTGTAACACTAAGAATCGCTACGTCTACGCAGCTACTTTTTGCCAGTGTAATTCCATAATGCGCAACGGCGGTACATGTAAAAGAAAATAGTGATCCAATTGCCGCTACAACTAAATTCATATAAGGTTTGTAGTACTGTTTTTTGATTCTATTGAATTCTCTTCAAGTAAGTAAATATTATGAACGGCGACAAACCAACCGCGCCTCGAAAATAACAGCTTATTGACAATTTGAGGGCCTCGAGCTTCCGAATCACCGTGATTTCAAAACATCGCAAGTAGAACACGCACTCAAATCGGCCAATAAATAACCGAATTACAATCGGAACAACCATAGCAGCAACATGACTAGATTACCCCTAACCACAGTTATTTCGTGTACTTTGTTGTTCATATTTTTGGCAAATTTTTATGTTTGGCATGTTTTCGCATGGGAATCTGTGTAAAATAGCCTTTTTTGGATTTAGTAGTGATTGCAAAGTTGAACGCACACATGACGATGGCATACATATATATTTTATAAATTAAAATCGATTAGTACCTACGCTCTACATGTAGGAATGCTCTACTTTAAAACTAGGATTCACAAATCCCAAAACTTAAAACAAAAAAAGTTTTCGGAGTCACTGCACATTTTGATCTTCATCGTCTAAACTTTATACTTTTTGAAAACCATAAAAGTAATCAAAGTTATTACAGATGGATATCCTTTCTAATTATTTTGAAAACAACCGGTTGCCAAAAACCTTAAGTATCGTCAATTATGGCCAAAGATAGTCAATCGCACGTGGATTTTTTTTCTAAGTATCAACGTTAGACCAAGAACCAATATTACATATGAAAGGGTCAGAATCAAAACCGCCGAAGTGACATTTCTTTAAATCTTCATCTATGTGCGGATTATAAAAGTGGAAGTTATGTTATGTTTAGTAATGAAATTGCCCAAGTGAAAGCAGGCATCTGACGGGAAGTTTTTTGAAGTAGTATAAAGTCTGAAGTATTATCAAAAATTGTTCAAGAGCATCATAATGTAAAATTATTCCTGCTATATCTTGCATATTTGAGGTGGCCAAAACGTTTAGTCAAGAATGGTCAAAAAGACATCATTCAAATCAAAAATTCTTCAAAATATCAATTTTTGGTTAGGAAAGAGTATTGTGAACTTTGTCCCAAGACCACGTGACCAAGAAATAATGGTCAATGAGTATGCTTTTTATAATTTAGAAAAGGTTTATTCCACATCACTTTTTTCACTTTGCCAAGGACATGAACGTAGTTATTTTTAGAAAATGATAAAAATAATCCAAAACATTTAATCGCTAACCTAATCTACTAAAGGAGATAATTCTGGTCAGTAAGGCTAAAAACGGCTATTATACATATGGAATAGGCCAAAACTCTGGTAGGCCAAAAACATATTGGCCAATGCCAATATGTTTTTAAAATAACCAAGCGGATCAGAATAGACTAGGTGTAAGTAATGCAATTCCAAATACAGCAGAAAAGTAAGTATTTGTCCACAGCAATCTTGGACCTTGAAAATACTCATGGTTGACCTTGGTCTACAAAATACGGTATTATTCTTACTTGAGGAGGTATCTAGATATAGTCAAAAAGATTTTTTACAAATCGATCAATAAATAATCCTGGCGTCAGGCTTTTTCTTTTTTAGGTGGAGACTAAAATCTAGGCATTTTAGATCAGAACCAAGAATCCACCGATACTCAAGTTGGAGCTCAATATATGGAACATAATATAGACATTAAAATTGAAGATTGCAATTTTGAAACGATATTTTTTTAAATTCTGGGTCAAGATAGTCGACTATTTTAGAAGGAAGGTAGGGTGTAAGAATATGCTGTGCCCAAAGATGGCCAAAGCGTTCGGTTCTCAAGAAATGTTGTTTTATCAAAGTTTTTACTTTAGTATATATGTGGCTAAATATATTTTATATGTTTTGACATCCTATTCTCGACTCAATAACATCTCGAGACTAGGTTCAATTTATTACCTTCTGTATCTAAATAAAAAAGCTTCTAAAAATAATTAACCAAACTATGTGTCAATCCATTGTGCTCACGAAAACGTTTCGAAAACATCCATACAGATTTCAGAATAACGAACTGAAAGATGCATTTTAAAAGTGAAAAACAAAACACGCACGAGTTGTATATATTTTTAGACCAAAGTACAACGCCACTGATTTTCTACCAGTTCATTTTTCTATCAACGCAATAGAAACTTTTTATAAACACTTGCTTCACTTTTTTAATGAATGAAATATTATGTAAATCAATACAGCCTGTGTGAGTGAACAAATGTAATAATAACAAGATAAAACAAAAGAATGCAAAAGTGGTCGGAAAACCAATCAATACGAATTAAAAAGTGCATTATTATGAGGAAGTAAAATTTGAGGTTATGGTTTACTTCAAAGGGGAAAATATGCAATTCTGTGGTCACAAACCACAGATGTGCAACATTTCAAAAGTTCAAAGTAATAATTTCTGATTGTTCTATTTTAACAAAAAGCTTTCAATGTACTTTAAAAATTTAAAAATTAGTAATTAAGGAGAAGAGGAAGAGGGGTAGTGTTACGGAAATAATTTGTTTCTGGAAAATAACAATTTTTTGTTTGTTTATACTTTCAAGTATTCAAGTTCGTTCCAATTAATGATTTCCACAAGAAAAAAAAAACAAAAACAAAAGACTATTCCCAAACTAAAAGTAACCGTAAAATTATAATTGCTAAAATGATAAATCGCAGTAACCTTGACTACTAAGTTTGTTTCTACTAACCTGATAGTAGTAACATGTTTTCTAAGGGGTGTTAAACTGCTACAAGCGTCAGAAACAGTCACAAAACGACTAGTTTGTTGGTGTCTGGTAGTACAAACTACCCTAACCCTTTCTTGAACAACAGAATGATGCACTCTCACCACCGTCCTATCACTAACCACCATATGTGAACTAGGGGAATCCCTCACTACTAAATGCTGCCCTCGCATTGTTTACAAATTTAAGCACTATTCACTGATTCACTTTTCATTTTTTTTATTTGTTTTCTTCTTTATTGTGGATTTTTCACATCAACAAACGCGATCGCGATGGGAACGTCATAACCCGTACACTACTGCCGAGCTACTGGGATAATAGAATAAGCAAGAAATAGTAAAAGTAATCCAACTCAACGAGTTAGCAACTTTCTAAGGTTTTTTAGTTACGTGTTGAACACGAGAGAAATGTTCGGATAAGAGAAGCTTTTAATGATAAACACAGTCATATTGAACACTGAACATCACCTATGAGAATCCTTTTAAGGTAGTAAAGGATGATGGGCTTTTAAAATTTGAAAACACCGATTGACACTAATAACTGTTATAAATATGATCTAGACAAGATAGATCAAAATTTTTTGACTTTTGGAGAAACCCGAAATAATTACATCTTTTTATGACTGATGGTGACTTGCGACAAGCTGGAGAATGTATACGAACAACTAGGAAGGCGCGAGGCGGACTAGTCCTGACGTCACAGACCTTGGTGTTATATCATCACTAGGTGCACCTTGGAGACGTCATCCGCATGAGCTTCAAACTCACCAGCTGATACCAACAACCACTATGACCACTACAGCACATTGAAAAGTTCGATTCACGCGAAACAACCGAAGACCACCATAAACCGACACTGAATGCTTTAATGCGAATAACCAGCAGCAAGTGGGACAGAGTGTTTATTGGTGTGGGTGTTTGTATGCATGTGTGGAGTCTAACTATACGGTATCAGGTAACATTACACATACACATGCGATTTGCATAACAACAGCCATATATTAAGGGATCTTTAGAAGCGTTTAACCACTTGGGATATTCAAGTGTCACGCGTACATTACGACTGAAATAGAAACTTCACTATGCTTCCGCTTTTATGCTTTTTTGCTCCAGCACCGTTTTGTTGAAACACGTGGAAACATTAATGAGACCCTTAAATGTTTCTCGACTAAAACATGTAACATACGCGTATTCGAAATAAACGTTCAGTATTTTTAGAAGCTCTTAATGTCTTGCAATTAACAATAACAAAAATAAACCTTTTAGTGTTTACTATCTCAATTGAACTCTATCAACTTCCTTATAAACAAGACTGATAAGTTATAATACTATACCAAAAACCCTAAAGCGAAGCAACCTGTCTACTAAATATACTGCGATATTGTGTCAATAATTATTATTACCTACTTAGTGGATTTTTTTAGTGAATCATCAATTCATCAACTTAAGTAAACAGTATCAAGGTGTCCATTCAATGAATCATCCTGTATGTCTATTATTGTAATCAACAATAAAGGTGATGGCTTTAAAATAACTTCCAATTCATTTTTTCAGTTAAATATGTACTTTTATTTATCTAAAGTATGATAAATAGTATTTTGTAGCTCAAGGGCAGAAAGTTAGCATTTGCAGCCCGCAGTTGTTTGATGCCCGAGCAAAGCGAGGGCAGCAGACAACTAAGGGCTGCAAATGCTTTTCTATCCTAGTGACATACAAAAGCTTTTCGCCAACAAGTTTAAAAAAAATGCCAAAAGTTAATCAGTAACGTAACTTATTATTAAATTAAATAGGCATAGGTTAGAGGGAATGAATGTTGTTCTCGCAGCTCAGGTACAGCTGAACTCATCGCTTTCAATATCGCTATTGGTGTCTACCATTGTACAATTTATTTAAATCACAGTTTCCGTTTTATTAATTAAGTAACTATAGCTAGATTTTTAATTATAAACAAAGTTTGTGACAAACACCATTTAAAACACAATGGCAGTAATGTGAAAAGAAAAAACAAACAACAAATTTAACGACGAAGACATGAAAATTAAACTTTGATCTAAAAAGTTGCGAAAAATTTGAGGTATGTTTTTTTTATATTTTTAAAGGTAAAAATGTTTGAGATTGCATTTTCCGTCATATTCCGTTATTAAAAGTTTTAGGAATGAGTTATGTTTTTAATGTTAAAAATTAATGATTTCATTTTTTGATTAAAAACTTTTTAGGATATTCCATAGGAGTTGTCAAAGTATGACAATTGAAAAAACAATTACAATTTTTACAGTATCTGCAACTTAACATAAATAAATCGTCTCTTCATCTAGTAGTAGTATAGAGGTTATGTATTTGACATAAGAGGGCAGAAAAAAGTTTGACATAAGAGGGCAGAAAAGAAGCCTCAAATGCCATCAAACAGGACATTTTGAAAGCTCTTTCTGATCAGGTAGGCGAAAAAATTATTTTCATCTAACAAACTGGTGCCTTTAAAATTGGGCTACATACCGGGTGACGCAGGGGGTATGGCCAAGGCGTTTATAAATGGGTTTTGATGAAGTTTGGTATGAATATACGTACAGGGTAACAATTGGGAACCGGACGATTTTGAAATCAATGTTACTTCAGGCGACAGCGGCTCTCACTCGCTGTATGTTTACAGGTGTTCTTACGGTTCTTTGTGGACCTGGTGACTTTTTTTTCAAACACGCGATGCGCTAGTGTCCACTGCTCCATCGTTACTAAAATGACACAACATTACAACGGTAGTAACATCGGTGTGCCTCGACTCTCATCTTGTTCATACTATGCGTTCCAAAAACATCCGGTTCCCAATGGTCACCCTGTATAACACATAAATTCTAATTTTGCGACACACAGATTTAAGATGGCCGACTTCTTTAGGCCTCTTCTCGTCAGAAATGTCCCCAAATTCAGACTTTTGAATAGAACATCCTGTATGTTTTTGCATATTTGCACAACAATGTGTCCTTCAAGTAGATTTTAAATGATATATTTCTTTTAATTTTTCTGATAATTGTTAGATGAAATCGCCAGTGCACATGTCTGACCAGAAAAGAAACAGGTTAGCCACTACACTATTCTAACTTACCCTTACCCTTTGAAAATTTCAAATTTGGATAGAGGTATTACGGACATAGTAACTTATTTATAATTAATAATAATTTATAATTGTTGCATAAACCGGTAGGATTTTCTTAGTTGTTACTTTTATTAATTGTTAAATTCTTAGTTGTTAATCGCTGTATAAACCAGGCATTAATATTACTCTTACGTGTGAATTCCTTTATTTCAATATAATATTCTAATTGGGTCGGCGGTAGACGAGTAGTATGAGAGTACTACTCGTATTCCAAAGGTCGCGGGTTCGAGTACCACTTTTTAGCAACAGATTTTTCTAAATAGGAAGATATAATCGTCTCAGTTGTGTGTGATTGCGCTGTGCACGTTAGATGGGGAGCATATGACCTTAGCTAGAGGCGAGATTTGGCGGTAGCAAGAGGGGCATTGCCCCCCTCCAATGTAGGGGCAACTAAAAATAATTTTTGGTTTATCATTGAATATTTAAATTAATCAAATCTCAAGAGCACGACTTTGCCTCCCTCCCAATAACAGACCTGAATTCCCGTCACCTTAGCTGTTAGTTTCCTCCGTAGTATAGGAGTATAAAATAAAAAATATATATTCTAATAAGATGGATAAAAAGGATACTTAATAATAAAATTTGACAGTTCTAACAAACATGTCCATAGGCGACCCGCAGAAATTTGTCTAGGAGGGGGGCAAGCTTAGAATAAACCGCATGTTATACAAAATATTTCAATAAAATTCAAATTGTTCAACTTCCAGAGGGGCTGGTGCCCCTCCTTGCGCCACTTGCGGGCGCCTATGAACATGTCCGGTAGTAAGGGTTTGATCCTCGACCATGTCCAAGGCCTATGGTTCGTGGTGTGGCCTGCTATACCCGTGTCAAAATGTATAGTGAACCGCCCACCACAGTCCGTGGATGCAGGAGGACACGGTCTTCAACTGGAAAACTTATTTAAGCATTAGTATTCTATATTTTTTTTATTTTAATAAAAAAAAACGATAGTTCTCAGTCCTGGACAATGTGTCATCTGATTATGTAGCAATAAGCAATAAGCAACGGGCACCATGACCATTTCAGGTTGAAATGAAGTATGTCCGGACCGTTATTTATGGGCCAAAACTCGTATATCCACTTTTATCTGACCGTTTTCCCGCAAGCACGAGCGGGTTCGGATTTGCCCGCTACTTAGATCGAGCTGTCTGCACACCTCTAATTTACACTTTCCAAGCCATTACACCAACATGATCGGCATTTTCATATCCCAAAAACCCTCATAGGTATCCATATTGCGTGAAATTGCATTGTATTATAAGTACCTAGTTCAGCTAACTTACTATAGAATCATCTTGCACTGAATGTTGAAGATGAGATTAAGGTTTTAGTTGTCAGAGTGTTAAAGTTAAGGACCCAAAAATCTTGAACAAATATATTTTTCTCCACCACCGCACGCGCACTCAAAAATACAATTCTGGCAGTTCTATGCATTCAGCCTCACAGACGGGGCTTCTAGAAATCTTTGATCTTTTCGCAATTTTTTTCCCGGCCCGGGAATTCATTGGAACAGCTGATGTCTGGTTTTGACAATTTCCAACTTCATTATCTCGATTTTGAACGCAACCTGTTATTGAATGCCATCGTCTTTGTCATGCAAACTAAGTGAGCTGAGAAACAACATTCAATTTTCAACAGTTTTCAACTCAAAACTGTAGTTTTCTCAACTGAAAACCACGTGTCTAGATATAGGAAATTAGAATTCCGAACGGTATTTTTGTTCCATAAAAGCGTGTCAGGATAGGTAGTATTTCCTGAAAAACTATCGCTCAAAATAGAATTCTTCAGAATGGCGACTTGACGGTTAAATGTGAATTGTTTCTTAAATTCCGCATTGACGTCAAGATTTTTGCCCGGTTCAATCCTCCCGTTTCTTCTATTATAAATATTTTCGCACCGGCTAATGGTGTACGATTTATGAGATTTCACGAGATAGCGGAGATTGGTAGATCAATAGAGTTGGTGCAAGACGGAAATGCAATCGCGATATCCGTACGGTAACTACATAATAGTATCTCGATAGACTTAACGGTACAACAGGCCTATAACTGGAAGATCAGGGTGGCAAACCATTCAAAAACCAAGTCCCGCCACATTTGAAGTTGGATTCGATCGGGCAGTGGCCTCAACTTAGGGTGGAGAAAGGAACTTATGAAGGCATGAAAGAGGGCTGGAGGGTTCTGATGTCCCTAACCTGGGTTGAGGGAATAGTCTTAATGCTGGGCGACAATCTGATGAAAACCTAATAATGAACTCTAGAAATCATATTGTAATTGATTCGTAAATAACAAGGTTTATATGTCCAATGGGTGACCAAAATCACTCGAATCAGAAAACGCAGAATTCAGTTACTTGATAAATTGTTCAAAGAGTGAGAGAAACACTCCCGAAGGGGTACTAGTGGCATGCTAAGCAACGGAATTTGAAACTACGGTGTTCACGAAGTCATCAAGTTTGATTGGCTTGGTAAATTTGGATGTGTATGGAATCCACGTCTTCCAAAAACCACAACATGGCGTACTTGTGAGGAGAGGGGCAGAGGCAAAACAATCTTGGCCTTGGCTTAAACAAAGTTAAGAAATGTTATACTATTATGAGGGATTTGCATGGAATATTTAGGCCCATTGCTATTCTTGAGAATGATTCGGTGTCGATTATCAATAATCACATAGATGAAGATTTTGGGAAATTTACAAATATCACATGATCGTGCAAATAGTATATACGAAGATATGATAGAATGTATCCTTTCGTCTAGTTTTTGACGAGTCCCATTTATTTTGGTATCTGCCAACCAAGCAAATATCAAAACAGATTTCACAAGATTTATTTGAAGCTAAACTTGATATAGCATTGGATAGTTCATCTTATTAATCTTATATCGTGGCGTCATCCTTAAAATGAAAAGCTAAAAATAACACAAAGGCTGATATACTGAAACAAATGACTATAAGAGTTGAAGTTGCGTCCATCAATCACCCACTTCCGTAATATTTTTACGAAGTATTCTCCGAAAAACTTAAAATGTTGACGTAGGATGGAGGAGGAGTACTTTATTTATTATACATACCGAATGTTTGCCTAAAAGTGGCTATCCGATCGAGATAGGTGGTATTCTGTGTATGCCGGGAGTATTAGTCAAATAAGTATAAATTTATTAGTTGATACAGGGTGATACAAAATAAGTATCGATTTTTGTCTGAACAAAAGCGACCATTGTCCATGTCCATGTCCAAACGTTGACGGAACAAACATAGTGTATATCAAGACAGTGTAGCAACACAGGAAAAGCATTTTATTTGAAGACTATAATCGCGTTTGAATGCTTTTTATCTGATTTTTTACGTTAGAAATTCAGTAAAACAGTTACAAAGAAAAAGCTTTCCACGTTATCAAAATGAAAAATCGTATAGTAAGGTAAGGTTGCGTCAATTCCGTTTTACTACAAACCGCTTTTCTTTGCACAAACATGTTTTGAAACCTTCCAATGTATCGCATAACGCTTTTTTTAAAGAAGCCCCTATAATCTGTTAGAAGTTGGAAAAGCGGTGTAATCGGTGAGGGAGCTTTAGGGAGCTCCAAGTTTAAGTTTGTATAAAAGCGTGTTTAATAAACAAAGTACTAAACCGATAAAATGATTTTTTCATCCTATAAGCAAGCTTTTCAAAAAGTTTTGCTTTTTATAAAATAGCTTACGCATTAGCTGTCAAGACCAGTAATTAGATTAAACCTCTTTTGAAAGCTTCTTATATTATGGTTAGCCTAGTAACCTTTTTCAGAAAATCATTGTTGTGGTCAAAAAAGCTTTTATAAAGTCTTTACATACATAACCTGGTCTTGGGAACGGATTTGATGTAAATGTCAACAACACCACCGCCACTAACAGCAGCAATATAGATACTTATATTATACATAAATGTATAATCTAGTTTGCTGTGGTAATCTCGTTTCGATTGTTTTTGGATATTTCCCATGGTGACAATAGGAGTATTTGTAACAAACAAAGAAACCACGACATGACTTTAAGGTTGGCGTTTATCTCTACAATACTAAACATACATCATTTCATTACAAGTCCCTACTACAGTAGTTTAATTTAAAGTTAAACGAGAAATATTAATACAAAGAGGAAATATCTAAAAAAATGATATACTAAATAGTTATTTCTTTAATTAGTACAAAAAAATGCATGCTTTTAGGACGAATAAGAAAGTTGCCGGACGACGCCTTACCGGAGTCTGGCAATCTTATGAGTCCCAAAAACGCATTTTTTGTATAAATGAAACATACTATTTTTTTTTCTCCAACCTTTTAACTAGTAAACTCCGTGAGAAGACTTTTTAGAACAAACAATATAACGTTAAGCTACTTTTTATTTACTGCAACTTTTTAAGGAATTGTCGTTTCCGGGTAAAAAGGGGCAATTTTAATATAACTAAGAAATACTCACAAATGTGTAAACTTCACTCTCATTTTACTGAAAATTCGAAGAACTTTCGACAGGCGACGGGCAGAGATATGCGTTAAATGAAAAGAGGTTAGGATTGGTTTTTGTTTTCGTGACGTCGTTGCGAGCACCAAATAAGATTTTAATAGAGACATCGAATTTCTTGTTGCTTCTTTTGTCTTAAAAAACTCATTTAATAATTATATTCATATTATCAAAAAAAACAGATAAATGACTATTATTTAATTGAAAATTTCTATTTATTTCGCATTATTGGTATAAAATAAAATGTTTTAGAGCACCGCGAAATATCGCGTAACATCAGATTACTTTTTGTACAGTTGCTATGGTAACGAGCAATGATCTACTTTTTATCCAAAATAATTTGATATTATAGTATCATATTCGTGCCGTTGGAGAAAAAGGAAATATCAGTTATGATGGATTACCTTTTTGTAGAAATTTTGGATTTTTATAAACATTTATTGAATTGATCTCGTCAACACGAGTTGTTCCAAAAATAAGGTATCAAATAATCATTTCATGCGATATATACAGGGTGTCTCTAAAAGGTCTATACAAGATGCTACCACATATTCCTGAAACCAAAATAGGACAATTTAACCAAACTTCTAAAAAATACGTCTATCCAAAAGCGCTTTGTTAATGCGCTATCGAATGTCAAAGATCTTCAAAAAATATCTATTTTTCTAAATAACAAAAGATTGCGTTTAGTGATGGGTATGCAATTTGGGATGTGAGTCTGTAATGATAAAATAGTTTTCGGCAACATTTTTTTCAAATAGTGGGTGTTCCAAGGGTGGTCAAAATGTGATCATCTTCATGTAAAGAAGCTTAAATTTTTTAACGGTTTGGTCAATATTTTTCAAACTTTTTCTACAGATAAATATTCTAATTTCTAACATTTTTGTCTGTTGTTCGATTTTCCTATCTGCCATAGTTTATAGTATCTGTCTAGTTATATACTATAAATAAAGTATATTATTATTATTATTATTATTAAGATAGTTTTTGTTTTATGATTTTATTATTTTTTGAGTGTTAACACACTTTACATTAGACATATTATGTCTGCAGTGCATGGCATGCGAATCAAATTAATTCTTTTTGCCTAAACTATGACAGATAGCAAAATCGAACAAGACAAAAAAATGTTAGAAATTAGAATACCTATCTGTAGAAAAAGTTTGAAAAATATTGACCAAACCTTGAACTTCTTTACATGTGGATGATCAAATTTTGACCACTTACGTAACACCCAGTATTAAAGAAATATTGCCAAAAAACAATTTTTTCAGTACAGACTCACAGCCCAAATCTCATCCGCATCGCTAAAAGCAATATTTTGTTATTTAAGAAAAAAAAACTTGCGAGATCTTTGACGTTCAACAGCGCCTTTACGAAGCACTTTTGAATAGAGGTAGTAAGTTTGGTTAAATCGTCCTATTTTGGTCTCAGGAATATGTGGTAGCATCTTGTAGAGACCTTTTCGAGACGCCCTGTATATACTAGGGTAACCGTTAAAAAAGCTTTTTTGGACACTCCTTAAAACGTTAAAAAATGAGAAAATAGGTGGAAAAATATTTTTTGCATTTAAACCGTGCCTAAAACTGATTGAAGTTTTTTAAAAATGGCTAATTTTATTTTATTATTTGGTGTCTTTCCAGAGTATACAGCATAACTTTTACGATTTTGAATGCTTTTGCTTGAAAAATGTTCATATTTATGTTTTTCGGGGTCGCTGAATACGATTAAGAAAGACTTTTGACAGTTGACTTCAAACGACAATGAGCATTTTCGCGGAAATTTACAGTTTTATAATATAGTATATTACATAACGAGCACGGAAAATGACACCTAACACACAAGTGTGAATATTGACGCGCCAGACTGCAGGCACTATGTACGTGTTAGTCACTTTCCAGCGAGTTAGCTACAGTATTTTTTGTACGAGCCCCAAGACTCAAAAACGACTTATTCTCCAATTTAACGATTTATTTTGAAATTGACAATTTATTTTGCATTATTAAATACCTAATGCCATTAATTTTATTTGACATGAATATAAAAATTTAGTGTAATGCTATTATTGTAACAGTTGCTAAAATAAATGGGGTGTGTTTGGCTATTTACAGTTTGTGACAACTCCTAAAGTGATTTTGTGGTTGGTCCACTAATGATGGTTCTGACTGTACGTCAGAAGGTCCTAGAAGATGACGCCGACAGTTCGTTCAAAATTTTATTGGCAACTGAGGCTGAGATAAATCTGACGTTTTAATGGAATCGTGACTTGGCAGCTGTCAAGTGACACGATTCCATTAAAACGTCAGACTCAGCGATCTGGAAAATCCTTATATTAAACTAATTTCCTTGATTCTATTACTTTTTCATGCAATAGACAGCTGTCAACCGTCCAGATTCTCTTTTGACACCAAATTTGTATCCAGCAACCCCAAAAACATAAAGATACATTTTTCCCAAGCAAAAACATTGAAAAACACAAAGATCATTTTCTAGCGTTTTAAAGGGTGCGCAAAAAAAATTTTGTTTAACGGTCACCCTAATATACATACATACATACAGTGCGAGTCAAAAGTGAGGAATAAATTCGATAAAAGGGAAAGTATTCAATTTTGGAAAAATTCCAAAACACATGTCAATTTATTGTTTTTAACGTCCGCACTTTTTGACATAATATTGTGGTGACTAGCACTTTTCAGTCTTCATAATTATTTTTTTAAAAAATTTCCTTATAGGATAAGGTAACAAACTGATTTCGTTACCATGTTGGCGGCAATTGGATGAAGTGTCAGAAATGGAATAAAAAATTGAAGTTGCTATTTAAAAAAATCCGATGACGTCACCACACTTAAACGCATAACCCTGCATACCCGAATATTATGTCAAAAAAACAGACTTTAAAAACAAAAAATTTACCTGTTTTTTTGGAATTTTTCGAATGAAATTATTTATTTTTAATAGCCAGCCTTAACAATCTTATTAAAATAATAGTTGTAATTTGATCGTTTGGAACAAACAAACGAATAAAGAGTGCAATTATGAAAATTTTAGAGGAAAGTATAGGTTATGTTTGGTTGATAACCTTGATCACCCATTAATTAACAATGTGTAAGTAACAATCATACGTCTTTTTTTTGTTATTTTAACAAAAGAATGTTTAACATGAGTATGTACTTCTAAATAATATCACCGGATATATCCATTTTACTTTTTCTAGTTTATTGTCTTTTTCTAATTGAAATTATTAAGCAAGTAGAATATTGTTCTTACGCAAGACCTGCTGTGCATTGTGATGCAAAAGTATATACAAGGCCTAAATTCTTTGTGTGAACAAATTCCATTCAATGAAAGGGTTATATTTGTTATTTATGTATAACAAAATTAAACAGATATGAGATAATCTACTTAATTTTCTTATAATTATAAATTATGCAATTTATTTTCCCGGTTCTTCCCCACTCCTCTTAAACCTACACTTACACACAGTATTATAAGGATTTTCTCCTTAATAAGACTTTTCTCATTTTGAGGTTAAGTATCTGCCCAATTCGTTTCTCTTTTCGGAATTTTAAACAATAGAAAGCGTTTGTATTTACAAAAGCAATAAGTTTTTAAAAACGAGATAGACGGTACGTTAACCTTTTGTATTATTCCAATTGTTTTATCATTCTTTGTTTGAAAAGAGGAATTTTAGAGGTTAGAATAATAGAGGAATATTCGCGTTCAAAGCCTGAAGATAACATCCACACGCCGTTTATTCCCTTGCCCAAAGGCTAAATGTTCATTTTAACGGGAGCAAATGAGTTTTTCCTGCTTCTCTGCAGGAAGTGTGCTAAAAGTTAAAATTGGCAATGTTTTAATAGGCAACGCGCGAATTCGAATTAAATAAATTTGTCTAACCTCTAACCGCACTTTATTATCCGCTTAGAATTTCCAATTTTTAAAATTATTTTAAAACAGATCAAAAGTAGCCAGGATAGAAAGAAGCAGAACTATTTATAAAACAGTTGAATGTATAACCTTTAAACGTTAAATGCATGCATGCACTTTGGTATTACAAAGTACAAAATACAGGTATGCCATAAAACGTAAATTGAATCTATAAAAACAAGAACATAATAATTGTTTTTATCAATGATGGAATATTTTAAAACGTTCTGTATAAAAGTGACTAGATAAAAAAAAAACAAAAATTCCAATTTTTTTTTAAATTCTATTTTTAATTTAAATCGAACATTTATTTATTTATTTTTATTTCACGCCTACACTACAGGGGAACCAACAGCTAAAGTCATCTGTCCCCCATCTAACATGCAACACGAATACACACATCCATAGTTGAAGTAACGGAATTTTCCAATTAGAAAAATCCCGTCGCTCCAAGTGGAATTCGAACCCACGACCCTTGGAACACGAGTGATGCACTGACACCACTCGTCTACCGCCGCGCCGACTCGATTTATTTTCTTATTTTTCTTTATAGAAATGCACATGCATTAATAATTTAGTATCAACCAGTAGCCGTTGAAAGAGTTTTTTCTACCTTTGAGCTGGCTGATACGTTCCATTACGCAACCGCCCTGGAATTGCAACTGAAAAAGCCGCAAAGCTTGTATTCTATTTCTTAATAGTAACTATTCAGCATAAAAAATAGAAAATTAATTACTATGTTTAATGGAATATAGCATCCATGTTGTTAATTAGAAAAGTTCTTACCCAATCATGACCATCTATGTTTAAAAAAAAACAGAAAATTTGGCATCATGGTCAGATGGCGAAACTGGCAGTCGGCCATTTTGTCTCTACCTGTCAGTAAATACGAAATTGTACCTAATATCTCAATACCAAATTTCATATACCTAAATCAGTTCATAAATATTAGAGATAAGTATAAGCTTGGTCCTAGTCCCATTGCCATCCGGTATGCGGAAACAGGGTGGAAAATTCATATGGAATAAACTTGGTAACTTATAGGTGAATAACTTTTCATAAAAACAAACTCGCAACTTTGATTTTAATTTTGCTCATATTGCTACACTATTTTTGATTGTACAAGGTGTTTTATGTGAATCAGGACAAGAAAATGGTTCATATTTTTAACTTGCCTTATATAATTCTGTCAGGGTTATCAATAACGTCAATCGCGGATGATTTTTAGTCGATCGCCAAAAATATGTCGTGCCTAATATTCTCTTATGCTTCTTCATTTAAAATATTTTTTATAAGAAACTTCTCTTGCGCTTCAATTTCTAAAAGAGTAGATCGCGAATTAATTGCGCATTGATTATGCAGATCTAATCCTTACTATGTCAACATATTTTAATTGTTTTCTGACTAAATTTGGCAGTATGCTACGATTAGAATAATTGATATACTGAGTTACGTAAACACTTACTTTGGTTGCCATCAAATGGGATGAAGTTCAAAGTTATTCAAAGTTCAGAGTTAAGCTAAGCTTCGCCGAGGGTAATGTAAATGAGTAGTGATAGTTGTCTGTATCCTACTTTCGTTTCTAAAGCCTGCTTATGTTAGTCAATATCCTTTTTATAATTCTATATAAAATCCTTCTTGCCAAAACTGAATAATCAAAATTATGGAAGCCAGCTTTGGATTGATTTTGCTATGGTAGGCTAAAAGGTAACCCCCTACTGTTCACAAATTCGAATATATAGCAAAAATTCACTAATCGTCAACAATAACAATCTTTATTGTGTATTCTGATCTATTATGTGGTCTATTATGTGGTATTCTGACAAAGCTTTGCCAAAACTGTTCTTGGTCTAAATCGTCATCCATATTGGAGATTCAATGCGACAATCTACGTGCCATATGTGTTTGTCGAAACTGTATTCAACTCGACTGATAATCTAGTTTTAATGTAGCATTAAGCAATAGGTATACATTTTTACGGATGGACCAAAGACTGGAACTTGACGACAAATCGTTAGTTTTGTCCAAGATCAAGCAAATATTTATGATTTCGCTAAACAAATCAAGCGAAACATTACTCTTAACCATGTTATAACTGTTGACCCTGTTTATAACCCTTATATATTTTACCGGCAACGAAAGCAAATCCAGAAATGATATCTTTAATTTCCAAGCTCTTAATCCAAAAGGTAGTTATTGTTGTTTGATAATAAAAAAACCTACAGTAGATTCAATACTGTTACAAGACTGTGTATTGCTTTGATAATTATTTAGTGTCACATCAAATACAGTAGCCCAAACAAATGATTTAAGTAACCTGAGACTCTTGATAACATCGATAAAATTACAATCGTGCAGTAAAGATCTTATCTTACCAAAAAGAAGCAGCAATTCCTTACCTGAAACAAAAGAACACAATATTAACATTTCATTAATAATAGCCAGATAGTTATTAGCTAATGATTAAATAATTCAACTATTGTACAACTCAAAACCACAATGAATTCGTATATTTTGGTTCTCAAATGATGGAGATACCCTAAGAAATAACCACGACAATATGGGCATCAACCCCACTCTTTTCTTTCCAACTTTTTATTTATGGAACAATTTTCATGGTACTTTTGTGGTTTTCGAGTTTTCGAGAAAAAGAGCATAGTTAGATCGATAAGTTAAATTGGAATAGAAGGTTTTTCCTCGGACCCACAGAAAAAGTATAACTCGTATGCCCACTATACCGTAGATGGCGAGGGAAGCCCAATACAGAAAAAAACTCATGCAATTTGCGCTATAAAAAACGGAAATCCAGAACAAACTAACAGCAGCGTATTTTAATTAGCCCCCTCCCCCATCCCCAGCATAGTCACAGAATTTCTGGCCGACTTGGAAGCGGTTTTTGCAGTCAATTTGCAGTAAGTCAACGCTATCACTCGTTTATTTCAATATTCGATTTTGAACTTTTTAAACAAAAATGGACACAAGTTCTAGATTTAGTCGGTGGTCACTAAAAGTTGGTACATTTCAATTCAATATCTAACGGTATCTTAAGATGATTAAGTCATAATCTAATACTTTGAGTGCGAGTCTATTTTATTAGCCTCCCTCCCCTTAACCCACTATGACCAGATTCAAAACAACTATTGGATGATATCTCATAAGACATGACGGAGGTAGTCTAGACTTTCACTTATTGTGAAATGATCCAATCTAATCTCGATGCGTTCTATTAAAAGTTCTAATGCAAGAAGAACGCAAACAGAGAATACACAGGGTGTTTCATGACTTTTCTGTGGAGGGACCGGGACCAATTTTGTTAAAATAGCAGAGATACTCCAATCTAGAATCTACTACTATACAGGGCGAATGATAAATTTAGTTATTATTTCAGTAACGTTAATGTACAACTGATCAATGCGTTTTAGCTGAGTCATTGCTTTTTCAGTAGAATTGATTTGTCCTGTAGTGGACTTTCGCTTGTTGTGAATTTTACAGATCTAAATGCAATCGATACGATCCATTAAAACACGTTCAAAGCAAGCGGAGCATATACAGGGTGTTTATTATTAAGCTGTAAACAGTTAGCTGGAAACGCAACCAAAATCTATTAATACGCAAGGTGATTCAAACAGTGACGTAACTACGAAAGATTGCGCACCCTTGCAAAACTTACGTTTGCGCCCCTCATATATACAATTATACGTAGGTAACTTTTGTAAAAATAAAATATGCAATAATTAATAATAATTCATTACCATTTCATTTGCTTGTATCTCTTTAACGAATTTGTTTTATATGATGAGATGAATGAACGAGATTTAACACCAATTACATTTTTTTCGGGTTTTAACGCAGGCGAATTGGATAATTAAACTGTCAAAATCCATTGTAGCCTTGGTAGTGTAATTGTCTAGCGTGCTGGACCTTCACCCAAGCGGACCGAGATCGATTCCCTGTACCGGCAGATCTGGTTAAGGCTTTCTGCAGTTTTCCTTAGCTGTGATACAAATGTGGGATTTGCGCTGTTCCATCTGTAAGTCGGCTGCAGCCGCACGTAGGGCCTACGTAATAATAATAATCGCCCCCTCCAGCACAAGCTTATACTTTCTGGGGCCTGGTTTCCAGTTTATGGGTTGTAGCAATTATTATTATAATTATTATTATTGTTTTTACTATTTCCCCTATAAACCCTCTTAATACATTTAGTAAAACTGCAATTCTGGTCAGCCATCCGCACATGCTATACACCACCGATGCATTCCATCGAGCTCAACAATAGTGTCAAAACCTAACCTAATCGAATCTAACCCAACCCAACTCAAGTGAACCTAACCTAGTTTTAAGTTAGGTTTAATTTAGATTTGCGTTATTCATCAATTCATACGTGTTTTAATTTAGTTTTTGGTTAGGTTAGGTTAGGCCGCAACCTGCGTGAAGTTGGCACCCCCATATAAGAATTTCGAGAAAAAAGCTATTGCATAATTTTGCCCAAGTTATGCCCAGTTTTGATCAATAGTTGTTTTATTTTGCCCAGCCCCCCTTAACTTCCCATAAGCGAATACCACAGTATTCGCTTATGGGTGTGCCACCCACACCATAGAAATTCGACTTTTGACTCGCCGAGTTAAGGGGGGCTGGGCAAAATAAAACAACTATTGGTCAAAACTGTGCATAACTTGGGCAAAATTATGCAATAGTTTTTTTCTCGAAATTCTTATATGGAGGTGCCAACTTTACGCTTGTTAGGTCGCATGCACATCAAAACATTCATTTTCAGGTAGGTTGGGGAAATTAACATGGAAGGCTATGGCTTTTGTTCCAAAAAAGTCTTTGGCGATTATCTCGAAAACTACTGCTCCGCTCCAAATTTCACTATTGTTCAGCTCGATGAGACGCACCGAATCGGAAAACCACACATACATTTCTCCGAAGATTATTATCAATCTGTTGTCGCTGATCCAACAAGTCAGCACATTTATTTTGAAGTTTTTAAACAAGTTTCAAATTTCATTTTCATTTTTTACAATTTCCAATATCCACGATTCCCTTTTATTGTGTTCATATAATGTTTTTACCTTCCAAAAGTTGTTTTAAAATTTCTATTCCCAAGGAAATAAAATTTCACGCAAGCAGCGCCCTTCGGGTGGTTGCGCCCCCCCCCCCCCCGCGTCGCAGGGTCTGCAGGAGTAGTAGTTACGCCACTGTACTTAGTGTGGTGAAACGTTAATTCTACAGATTTAAATGCAATCGATGCGATCCATTAAAACAAGTCTAATGCAATAAAAGCGCAAGCAGAACATAAGCAGGGCATTTAATTACTTTTCTGTAAACAGTAAGTTGAAAACGAAACAAAAATCTACTGCTATACAAGGTGATTCAAAGACCGGGTTGTTACTATTTCAAAAATATATATCTACAACTGATCAATGTGCTATTGTTGAGACACTTATCTCTTTCAGTAGGATTGATTTGTCTTTTACTAGTCTTGCGCTTGTTCTACAGATCTAAAAGCAATCGATGCGATCCATTAAAACAAGTCCTAATGCAGGAAGAGAGCAAGCACAGCACATACAGGATGGTTCTTTATTTTCTGAAAAGAGGCTGCTCAATCGATTTTGTTAAAACAGTAAGTTGAAAACGGAATGAAAATCTACTACTATACAGGGTGATTCATAATCCTGGTTATAATTATTTAAAAGTGTATACCTACAACTGATCAAAGTGCTTTTGCTTAGTTGCTTAGCTCTTTCAGTAGCATTAATCTATCCTGTGCTAAATTCTCGCTTGTTGTAAAACGTAATTTTTCAGATTTAAATGCAATGGATGCTATCCATTAAAACAAGTTCTAACGTAAGAAGAGAGTAAGCAGAGTATATACAGCGTGTTACATTGCTTTCGGGAAGGACTGCTCGATTGATTTTTTGAAACAGTACAAATACTCTAATGTACAGGGTGATTCAAAGACTTGTAATTGTTTCAGAAATGTATACCTACAACTTTTGCTGACACATTTACCCTTTTCGGTAGCCTACTGCTCACATCAGGTTTTTATGGATATTTTCCTGATAAGCTTTCTAAAATACTATTTTATCAAAATGTATGTATACAGAGTGTTGTAGAAAAAAAAATCATACGTATGTGAATAGCTAGCTTAGTAATAAAATAACATGGTATGTCTATTCGAAAAATTAAATTTAGACGCGTGATGTAAAAGATATTAAAAAAATGTGATTAGTAGTAGCCACGGCATATGGTGTTTTTTTCCTTTGTGTAGAACTAATTCAGGAAGGGATTTTCAATTCAGGAAAAAAAGCTTTTGTAATTTTGTTTTGTATTTAATTCGCGAAGCATTCGCTCACCAATGTAACATTTTTATAAATAACTTGTGTATAATATATCATTGGACGACTAAACAGAAAATTGCGGTTAAATTGATTTAAATCGTTTTATCCTGTCAAACTCATTCAAACAAAATTTTTAAATGACTACCTTAATGAACAAAACGATGAGAGAATAATGATAGTAGATGATGGAAATAATACAACGACGCATTTTAAAGTTTATTTAAAAATCCCTTATAGTCACAAATTGCCATTTTCACAAAGTGCCTCTACTTGAGATAACATCCTGTCTCTAGGTCATTTTGTAAACCATTCTAATTTCTTGCATCATCAGCTGAACAAGGTAAAAGAGGGCACAGGCCTGGGACAGCAAAAATTTTATTTTTCCATACAGGCTGGCACTTCAATCGAAAACCTCTGTTCTTCTTGATGAAGAGTCGTGTAGAACACTCAGCACCGTACTTGGGGGAGGATAAAGCTCATTGAATGATTCACCCTTGCTGCCGCGTAATCAATACATGCTGACACTGCAGACACCCTCGCGTTTCTCGGGCATATGAGTTTGTTCTACGAAAGCTTTTATCACATATCCTACTGTTTACTTTCGCTTTATAATCATGTTTCATTTGCATTCTTCTGTTAGCACTGTCCACCCCTATTTTTTTAAAACGCCACTTTTTAGATTTAACGATTTGGTAACATGGCTATGCTTGAAATTATGCTCACGTCAATTGGTGCTGCTTAATTAAATTTTTCTGAAGCGTCAAATTACGGTTGGAAAGTGGTGAAACTGTTTTACAGAAACATTCGTGTATGTGTGTTCATTTTCAGCAATTATTATTGTCACGAGCGTTTACAGCGTTTGTTCGTAATAGTCCATCCATGGAAATTTTAATACAAAGAGATTGTATGTGCAAATCGTTTGACAAATACATTCAAATATATTTTTTTTAATTAAAATAAGAATCACTGAAGACTTCTCGAGTCGAAGGGTCTAATTCGTCACACTATTACGCATTTTTTGCATAAGAACCACATCTCTCATTGGCAGCGAGAACCTAGTCCGCCTGTGTTGTCCGTTGAGTGAACATTCCGACAAGAATCTTCATAAAACACATTCACCAGTATGCGCAAAAATATCATCCCGTTTTTAATGCCAGTGATCTAATAGCATTATGGAGGATAGCTCTACGTACAAATCATAAGAAACCAAAAGCGCCCAAGAAGGCTCCAGCCGCCGCCAAGAAGGCCGCCTCCAAGAAGAAGTGAAGCGCATGGGCTGTACAACGACGCGGCTCGCCGCCTGCGTATTTATACTATTATATTACTAGCCCAGTGAGGGGATGGGGGCAGTAAGGATACTTCAATTTTCTTCTAGTTATTTCAAAATTGATGTCGTCTATAGCGGAAGGACTGATAATCCTTTTACCATGTGCGCTATTCTTATTCCTGTTCCACTTTTTGCATCCCTATTCTGGACTTCAACATAACTTAATGCCTACTATTTAAGTCAAGGATAGCACTGCCATCGCCGTCAGTCATCTACCTTCACTCCAACATTTTAGATCCTAGATCCAATAATTCAATCCGCTTTGAGCGGAAGATGTGTATTTCTGCTTGGGCATATGTGAAATACCACGGCACAAATCCAGTGGCAAAGTTTTTCTTCAATTTCCATATTCCACTGCTCTGCTACTTCCGTTTAAAGGTAACCTGATCGATTTGAATATACCTACGGCACACCACTTAATGATATAGTGAGATTTTCAAGATTTTTTTTATTGAATTTTGAATTTTTTATTTGTCAGATCAACATTATAGTGTTACACATGACAGGTTTGAGTAGTTAAAATGACTATGACATATATACATAATATGCGTTCTAGATGAAGAGTTTGCAAGTAGCTGTGTATTATATCACATGCAGGGAGATAATGGCGGCCTCGGAATCTCGAAAGTGATGGTGGCTAGTTTTCTTCATTTGGGATAACATCTTGGAGCAGTTTTCTCTTCAGTCTGTGATGAATATTACCTGCCCAAGATTATAGTAAATAGCTCCTTCACAGGTAGCAATGTTTGAGAAGAAGGTCCTGGTGTTCGAGAGAATATGGTCTTGGATTGGAGCGACATCCAGTTCGTGGTGGAGTTGTGCGTTTCGGATAAACCATGGGGCATTCACTGCGATTCGCAGGACCTTGTTCTTGAAGTTTGAGTATATTTGTTTTGCTCGTGTTGCTCCAGACAGGTGAGACGTAAAGTGCCAGGTGGCGTAGGAGAGATTTATATAGGAGAATGGTGCATTCAGGTTGGAATGGAGTATTGTGGTTGATACGAGAGCCCAAGTCAATCGTGCATCTAAGTACACTCCTAGATATTTGATGGCCGAGTCTCTGGGATTCCAGGGTACGTCGATTCCATCGATGGAAATAGAAGGCGGGTTGTCAATTTCTCGTAAGGTGAAGATCTTGCATTGACATTTGGTGGGGTTGAGTTTGATGTTCCAATCTTGAAGCCATTTATTGAAGGTGTCAGTTGCATTTTGCAGACGATGTATAGCCAGTTCCAGTTTGCATTTTGTGTTATAATGGCTGTGTCGTCGGCGAACGTTGCGAGTGTCGCAGGAATTTTAGGAGTATCAGAGGTGTATATATTGAATAAGAGTGGGCCGAGAATACTACCTTGAGGAACACTCGCTCGTATGGGTTTTGTTTCGAAGAGAGTGGTATTAATTTTAACGGCAAAGGTTCGATTTTGCAGAAATGAGAAAATGATGGTCAAAAGGTAGCGTGGGATACTGATTCGCTGTAATTGGTGGCAGACCGAGTACCTTTTCCTAAATCCAAATTGGAAGGATGGGAGAATGTGGAGAGCAATGGTCGCTTGGTGCAGGCGCGAATATATAACTTTTTCGAAAAGTTTGGAGGGTAGCCAATAAACTGATCGGTTGGTAACTTGGCATAAGTTCTTTATTTTTCCCAGATTTTGCAAACATGAGCACATGTGTATACTTCCAGCTTAGAGGTTCCAGATTAGGTTAGATATGTATTGGGGGGAGAGATTGTAGTCGGGTTGAGGATGTCTTGGGTTGGTTGTGGGGGGGAATTTTAAGCAAATTTCATTGGTTCTTCGTATACAGGGTGGAAGGAGTTACTATGCGTTAATTTTAAGGAGTGATAGAAGACATCAAAAAGAACAAAAAATTATTATACAATTTTGTTCTAGAACGCGCTACTTCTTCAGAAAACAATAATAAATTTGGGAGCAGTAACATTATTTTGCAGCGTTAATAATAGTAGTTTAACTATGGGGCTTTTAAATTTGTAAATGTAAAAACAACCCGATTTTACGCGTAAACGATTGATGATACGAAAAAAGGTTTTTCGCTGTGCTAGAAGAGAAGCAGCTTCTGACGAAGACCAATAATTAAACTAATATCATTAACGTGGCAAAATGATGTTAAAGTTTACAACTGCATTATTTTTTCTGAAAAAGCAGGCAATATCAGGGGTATTTAAAATATTATTCTAGGTGCCCTGGTGAATTCTGGTACCCCCCCCCCCATTAATCGCAATTCAACAGAATCTTTTGGAAAGATAATTATGACTTTTAGAAAGACGATTATGACTTAGTGCAGTGAAAACAAATTTCTCTACTTGTGTAATGATACGGGGGGGCTGAACAAAGATCTTTTCAGAAACACTCCCAATAGCATTAGTGTGTGGAGCTATCTATATTATCCCATGAGATATGTTGAGTACTATGAAGGAAGGGTGCAAAAAGTTGATCTACTACTAAATGATGGCGATTGTGCTAGGGGAATGGGCAAAATCCAAAACCTAGTATGTTAACTTCCATGAATCGAATACAATAAGTGCAAATGGAGTGATTTAATTCTGAGCAGTTCTGTACAGGTTTGGATACATTTTCGATTTTATTTTTCTAGATACTAAAAGGAAACAAGCAAAAAGTGTGAGTTACTCCATGTCGGCCAAACATCACTTGAAGTTTACATGTTTAGATAAAAGCACCACAGTAAATCTAAAACTCGCGATATGATCAGTCGTAAATTCATCTAATTCTTTTACATTTTATTTCGTGCAATTACTCCATTACAGTGTATCCATTAAACTGAATTGAAGTTGCATTATCTTTTTGGTTGTTCATTTTCCAGCATCTGCACAGCTGTGTCTGTGGTTTGTTACTTGTCCAACAAAAAAGAACAATCTTTAAATAGTATCTCTCCGACCTAGCATCAACCAGAAGTTCAATTTCAGAATCTGGCATTCGAATGCAAGTAAACTCTTAGCTTGCGACATTTTTATATTCCCAACAATGTAGCAACAATAAGTTATTGTTGAACAATGGTGCACAAAAGGAAGTCGAATGAAAATTTCCTCTGCATAAATATTATTGATTGTGAAGATATAACCAAGACTTTTCTAAAAATAAACATTTTAACCTTAACATTCAAGAGAGAGATTATAATGGTTGGAAGTAGGATTTATTTTGCTTAAGTTTGGGCGTAAACGCGTCGGAAAATTAATCTTTCTCGCTCTTTTGCCTCTATTTTATCGATAAAGTTCGCCAGAAAGTCCTAGATAAACATGCTAAAATCAAATTCTATAAAGAATGGGGAACGATAAAAGAATTAACTTCTTCTCTTCGTGAGATTTAAAATATACTACAATAAAGTAAACCGCAAGGAAAAATTCCCGAGATCTTCGAGTTTCGTGTTTAATATCACAAAGAGAGATCAAAGTAAAGCTGCACAACACTTTTTCTGAATATAAAAATTCCAGACTAGTCGTGTTGTTTTGTCCTACAGGAACCAAGTATGAAAAGTGAGAAATTTTAGAGTGCGTAGATATTGCGTTTCATTTATTCATATGACCAGAGGTAAATAATATAAAACTTTGGTATGCTAAAATTTTACCCTAGACATGAATGAAAATAAAATAACCAAGAACTAAGAACTAGACGTGGAAATGCAAAGTTGTCAGAAATAAAATTTCCGCATCAAATATTTTCTTTTAACCTTACAATGCTTTAGAGAATTGAATATCTTAAAAGCAATCAATAAATCTTTAACAAGTATAGAAATTAAATTTCTTTCTTTACCTGCAAAGCAACATTACTGAACAACTACAATAGCAACGTTGTGCTTAGTATAATATAATAATGTCAGTAAATTGCAGCTAATAAAGTTTGGTGTGCACAGCTGCCAGAAGTAAAAAATCATACTCGGACACGAAAGAAAC
Organism: Agrypnus murinus; assembly: GCA_929113105.1. Classification (NCBI taxonomy): domain Eukaryota; kingdom Metazoa; phylum Arthropoda; class Insecta; order Coleoptera; family Elateridae; genus Agrypnus; species Agrypnus murinus. Next base: position 31,932,132 of record OV816023.1, on the reverse strand, counting down.
AGTGTTTACGTTTCTATCTTCTACTTACACACCCTAGGCTTCTTTTGGCCCCAACAACCCAACTGTATAATGGAATGCTTTGAGAATTTTTATGTTGGTGTAAGCATTACGAACTTTGCTTAGCTTTACTAAGTCTCGACAATCGTTCTATTCCTGTGACACGAGAGTTTTTTTCTAAAGTCCCGGGAGTACAGGGTAGTAATTTTGACATAAGAAACCTAAATACTAGGTACATAAATAATTCTCCATGCATATATTTTTCTTTTTCTCTCTCTCTCTCTTTTATTGCAAGGCCTTTCCTTTTTAGTGTTAACTGTTTGTCAGCAAGCTTTAAGTCGTTCCAAATCTTAAAAAGATATTTTTTCTGAATATGATGATTAATTCAGCAGAGCAAGTTTTATTTCAAAAATTCGTTGAAAGTATCAAAATGGAGTTTTAAATGTATTCATCCTAAGTCACCGTGCTACTTACTAGAAAAAAGTACCTGGTATTGCACCCACAACTTTTTATTATTTCTGATTTATCGAGTAGCCATAAATATTTCTCGACGTATTTATCAGCTTAAATATCCATTTTATATAAACCTGGAATTATAAATTTTTAACTGTCGCCTACATTCTGTAAAATTCCAACAAGAAAAACTTCACTTTCAGAATTTCAATAAATGTACTAACTAATACCACTCAATTGTTTCTACAAGAGCTCAAAACACAAAGAAAACTAAAAACAAAACAATAAAAATATCTAGCAAAAAGATATGCAAATGCATTTAAACTCTATTTTTATAGTCGACCTTAATTCTAATAATTTTAATTAAATACATTGTCTAGTGTCTTGGGTTATTTTTCCAAAGACTCGAGACAATCAAAAATCAAGTAATTCTCGAAACATATGTTTCGATAATTTCCCGGATTCAAAACACTACTTACTACACTCTCGCCAAATAATAGCAGTCTGAATTATTACCGCCTCTTAACTTGTTATGGATCCGAAAACAACAACATCCTGGATAATAATATTTACTAGAAGATTATTAATTTAAAATGCCCAAACATAATGTACGGATTACTTTAATCCGTTTTTGCTCCCAATACCAAGAACATGTATAGGGTGATTCAAGTATCGCTAATTTCATGCCAAATCGACTAGAGCCGTATTTTAATGTCTCAGATTTTGTTCAAATTCTGTCCTTGCATAGATACATATGAAATGTCATTAAATTATTTTTTCCAGATTTTTTGGATTAAAAATGGCCGATGTAGAAGTTTTTGAAAATTTCGATTTTTGGCAAATTCCGCTACCCGTTACTCTACATCATCTAACTGAACTTATTATAACTCCCTTATTTTTTGAGTTATCTGGCTCATCCAGGTGTCAGATTAAAGCTAGTTCGTGGATCTTTCAGAGAATATCGATACATAGAAACGTGCAAAAATATAGCACAGTAAAAAAGTAGTAGGCTCCGAAGGCAAATTTTAGTGTTTTTACAAAGTTTGACATTGCTCCTGTGTTACAACTATCACCCTTTTGAAACTTTTTTTATAGAATCATCTTAGTATATGCTTCGTATAGTTAAAAGAGTCTTTTTTGTAGTTTTGGAAAAAAATCATTTTTGAAGTTTACCTTCAGAGCCTGCTACTGTTTTACTGTACAATGTCTTTGCACGTTTCTTGATATACTCTGAAAGATTCAAAAACTAGCCCTGAAAGTTTTCCCGAAAAGTTTTTTCCAAAACTACAAAAACACCATTTTTATTTCTTAACTATACCAAGCATATATATACATACATACACACACACACACACACACACACACACACACACACACCCACGCACGCACGCACGCACGCACGCACGCACGCACGCGCACACACACGCGCGCACACACACACACACACACACACACACACACACACACACACATATACTAAGATGATTCTATAAAAAAAGTTTCAAAAGGGTGAGAGTTGTAACACAGGAGCAATGTCAAAATTTGTAAAAACACTAAAATGTGCCTTCGGAGCCTACTACTTTTTACTGTGCTATATTTTTGCACGTTTCTATGTATCTATATTCTCTGATAGATCCACGAACTAGCTTTAATCTGACACCTGGATGAGCCAGATAACTCAAAAAATAAGGGAGTTATAATAAGTTCAGTTAGATGATGTAGAGTAACGGGTAGCGGAATTTGCCAAAAATCGAAATTTTCAAAAACTTCTACATCGGCCATTTTTAATCCAAAAAATCTGGAAAAAATAATTTAATGACATTTCATATGTATCTATGCAAGGACAAAATTTGAACAAAATCTGAGACATTAAAATACGGCTCTAGTCGATTTGGCATGATGTATATTAGGGTGACCGTTAAAAAAATCTAGTTTTCGCGCACCCCCTAAAACGTTAGAAAATGATGCAAAAATAAGTGAAAAAAATTTTTTTAATTTAAACCGTGCTTATACCTGACTAAAACTGTTAGAAGTTTTAAAAAATAGGTATTTTTATTTAATTCTATTGTTTGGTGTTTTTCCAGAGTTTTCTCGGCACAACTTTATTGTTTTTCAGTGTTTTTGGTTCAAAATGCGTATAGATGTTTTTGGGGTCGCTGAATACGAATCTGAATACCAAAAATCTTTGACAGTTGTCTTCAAACTACAATGAGCATTTTCGAGGAAATGTACAGCATTATAAGAGTTTTTTGAGTCGCTGAGTTCAAACTTGATGTCAAGATAGAATTTGGACAGTCAACTTGAGAACGTTCGATGGCATACCCTTTCTCATAACCTAATATCTGGGTGACTAAAGTAGGCCTTATTTGTAACTGTGAGTAATTGATACGTGCATCTATTATATGTTGGACACCAAATCAATCAAGACCAGGTGCCCAACTCGTTTAGCTACGGGTCCAATAAGGACTCGAATTGAGATACGCTCAATTAGCGCGCATTGACTACACAGCAATACTACGATCAACTCACTGGTTCGAGCGAGGTTACTATCCATCCTCTACTAGCTTTCCAGGTTAGTACCGGAGCGATAAACGTGCTCATCCATCGGCGTTTGTGTTAGTGATGACCTCTTCATTCGACCCAAATCTCTTACCGCCCAGCCATTTCTTCAGGTTTGGAAACCGGAAATAGTCACAGGGGGCTAAATCTGGAGAATATGCTGGATGGGGGAAGCAGTTCGTAGCCCAATTTATGGATTTTTGTCAAGGTGACTACACACATGTGCACCCGTGCATTGTCTTGATGGAACAGCCCTTTTTTCTTCGCCAAATGCGGTCGTTTCTGCTTCTATTTCAAATCAATATCGAATCTGTCCAAAAGCTCTGAATAATATTCGCCGGTGATCGTTTTACCCTTTTTAAGGTAATCGCTGTGAATGACACCGCGTGCATCCCTAAAAACTGTGGCCATGACCTTGTTGGCCGACAGACCCACCTTGGCCTTCTTTAGTGCACGTTCACCCGGAGAAACCCACTGTCTTGATTGTTCCCTGGTCTCTGGTGTAGTGTCATGGATCCACGTTTCGTCTACGGTAACGAAACGGCGCAAAAACTTGTTCGGATTGCGGCTGAACATCGCCAAACACTCCTTTGAAGTGGTCAAACGGTTGCGCTTATGGTCGAGTGTGAGCAATCGCGGCACCCATCGCGCGGATAGCTTTTTCATGTCCAAATTTTCATGTAAAATGTGATGTATCCGCTCATTTGAGATGCCTACAGCCTCAGCCACCTTACGCACTTTCATTCTCCGATCGTCCAATATCATTCCATGGATTTTATCGACGATTTCTGGCGTGACGACCTCTTTTGGGCGACCTGAACGTTCGGCGTCACTTGTGCTGGTACGACCACAACGGAACTCAGTAAACCACTTCTTAACCATTGAAATTGATGGTGCAGAGTCTCCATAGTATTTATCAAGCCTTTCCTTGGTTTCGGTTGATGGTTATTTTAGGCAAAAAATAATGCTTAATCAGCACACAAAATTCACTTTTTTCCATTTTCGTTAAAATTCACGAGGTTGTTTGCCTTCAATGGCTGTCAAACACAAACTAAATGGAGCAGCCGTCTCAAAATCTTACAGTAGTCTATTCATAGATGAAATTCAAAAAATCATTGACTTATCAAACCACCCTCGTATGCAAAATTGCTCCCCACGTAACTAGGTTAGTTGATGGATGCAGCTTTATTATAGCCATTGAATGAGGCTGATATGATACAGAAAATATTCGAATCCATCGAAGTCCCAAGTTGAATCAGTGATGAGAACATTATTCGAAGGATTATTTGTCTAGTAAATAGAAATTAGCTAAAAAAGATTAGGGCAGCCTTGAATCCAACCACTGTAGCTGTGGTGGCTCATGGATGAATTATAGTGGCGTGTGCACATAAGTTGGAATAGGTACATTTTCTTGTCAGTTTGATTATTTCTTTTTTTTTCAAATATATCTACTAGCTGAAAAACCAATATCTTGAAGGAAATGCGTCTACATCCCCAAGATTTGCAAGAGCCCCCACAAGCTCATTTTTTATAAGGGATATTCTGTCTATAGCTTTACGGATCGACGTGTAGGAAATGGAATAGAGAAACGTTTTCTTTTAACTTATGAAAGCAACTCCTTTTGCTAAACAATATTGCAGATTGCTGATTATATTTCGAAATAAAACACGATCAAACTTTTATTATTATAACGATAAAACATTGACATCGTCTTAAATAATAAATGCGACTTTTGACAGTAACAAGACAGAGAATATAAGTCGAAACGAATCGAGCTTCGATTGACTTGCCGCAGGATATCCGTTCACTTTCCCTTTATTAGCAAATCAATTTTAAAATGATTAAGTGTGACATGGCACTTTCTACTTGCTCCGTTTCCGGTACAACATTAGACCTGACCATAACCTGTATGACGCTACATTAGAATAACAATTAACGGCAAGCACGGGTTACTGACTTTAGCGAAGAAATTCTCACGATGAATGGGGATCTCGATTGCCTAATCAGTTAACCTTTAAAAGTAAATCGCAATAAATAAAATGTTTAATAAAGAAAGTATTTAATTAACCAATCAAAAGTTAATTTTAGAAAAAAAAATGGCGGCTTTCCATTTTATTAAGGTTCTCTATATACATTGACATAAATATAGAGGTTAGGACAGAAATAGGTCTCCAGTTCAATGGCCGTCTGAAACTACAAAATGAGACAGAAGACAACGTCTCTGTACGTGTGCATTTTGATAACAACATCTCACCTGTCGAGTTTTGAAACGCTCATTGTGTCAACTCAACGCGCTTCCTCCAGCAGACTATTTTGCTGAAACAAGACAGACGGACAGACAAGAGACAATAAGTCGCGTTATTCCTTTAAAGTACGCGTTAGTAAACGAGGCAAGACTTTAATGAAGTTTCATTGTAGTATGTACTATCTTTTAATGGAAACATACCGTATGAACTTACAGGAAACTTTAATAAGAATACCAAACACGATGTGTAAGTTTAGAGCCTGCATAAATTTTTCCCGGTGAAAAAGATTAATAGTTTCCAATAAATTTTTCCATTTTTTATTTAACATAATGGGAAAATCGTGTATGTATAATGAATAACGTAAAATAGAGAAAATAGTGGTTTGAAGACTTATTAGAGAAATCAAGTAGAAACATTGATGAATTGCAAAATAGCACATTGACTTTCAAATTAATGAACGTCCTACTGCATGCATAGTAAACCATAAGATAAATTTCGTAAAAAAATAAATATCTTTACTACTTTTAGCTCTTCGGAAATTCCTGTATCTAGCAATTTATCTATTCAAACTTTCCTTATCATTTATTATAATCATTACTTATAAAAGGTAAAGACAAAAAAACCTCAGCAATTATTTTGTTTTGTTCAGATTACAAAGAGTATATTAAATTGTTTTGGGGATTCTTAATTGCATTGAATTTACCATTCGTCATTTGTATCAAACAGTACTTGTTAGAATTATTCGAATCCTGAGACTTTTTGATACCATTATTAAGAGCACCCTGTACAAATAAAATGCTTTAGAGACTCACACCCTGTATACCCACCCCCTTGCTTTGCAATCAAAATAGAACAATGGCTTTTACTTTAGGTTGAAAAATCTTTGTGAATCTTTCTGAAAAACTTGTTTCGTCCTATAGATAGACTTTTTGAAAAAAAGGCAAAAATGTTGCAAGCAAAAGTTGTAAGTCACATTTCTTGCTTAGACTATTTAATACATAGTTTTTAGGGGGGAGAGGGAGCTGATTCAACCTTACTTCCCTGTTAGTTTGTGTGTGTCCATTATAATAATTATAATATAGTATATTAAGATAGCAAAAGATCATCAATCAATTATTGTGTTTTGCCCCAACACCAAGAACACCCCGTACAATTTGGTTTGGGGAATTTCGATTTAATTCATTTACCATTCCTCGTTTCTATTATTGTAACAACTATAGTTATCAGAATTATTCAAATCCTGCAATTTTTTTCGATATCATTATCTAGAACACCCTGTAAAAATAAAATAATTTCGGTTTTAAGTCAGTTTGGGCACTAAACATTTTTTTCTGCCATTAATGGTACCACGATATCGCTGATACAGTATTTAGCAGATAATGTCAACATTCCAGATTCATGTACTAATATGAAGTTTGTTAGTAACAGTCCTGGAATCGCCTGACTTCCTGAAAGTTACATAACATTACCTGCTACACTCTCAAGAGCGAATTGAGATACGCTCAATTAGCGCGTCACTTACTTATATAAGAGCTTCCGAAGTTGCCTATCCACCTTCTACTAGCGGTCCAGGCTAGTGCTGCAGCAATTAACGTCTCTAAGGGAGTCACTTGACTCCTAGTTCAACCTCAATATGGCAGGGTTAGTTCTGTCTAGGATATCATAGAAATTCGCCACCCCGGCTTACAATAATGTCATCATGTATTATTATATATAGAGTGTTTCTCAAGGCAGTTCTACAGAACTCATTTCGAAAATTTTAGAAATCTTAGAGATCTTTAGAGAAAATTTGTCCTTGTTTGCTCTGGATCACGTAAACTTCGCGAGATGACTGCCAGACTTTTTCGTATAACATAAAAACAACTGCCAGGGCTGCATCCAGATGTTTTTCATGAGTTCGAAAGCAGAAATATGCCCGACTGCAACACTAACAGGAAATTCATATGATCCAATTCATGAGTAGAACAGTAAATCGGTGAAGAATAGTTCGGCAACATTATCCCTTTTAAATCAAGAATAGCTAAACTAGATGATCGTCGGCCCTAAGTAAGACGGATAGTTTCGGGATTCGAGAAAACTTAAGATCTTAAGTCGAAAATAACTTCTGGTCAGCATAATGAAGATTCCGTAAGTTTTTCGAGCAGTAGCAGAATTGTTCTATTTGTTTACTATACTACTTTTTACTATATGTAAATATAGTAAAAATGAAAATGCCCACTGTAAAAAGAGTTATATGCACCTATGAGAATACTGTGATAGGATCTGACAGCATCAGATTTTCATGGAAAAATTGATGCTCGCCTTTTCGTTTATGTATGTATGACACGCTAGCAGTACATCGCATTCCAACATCAACATCAAATCGATGGATAGTGATGTGCTTGTGATTGCTATGTATGACTTCCCCAGACTGAATTATGTGGAAAAATTGTGGGTGGGATATGGGATTGGGCGACGTCTTCAATATCTATGTACATATTCATCAGATGCACGAGAAAATTCCATTCGGTGTATCAGACCTGCTTCTCTTCTTCCACGGCTTTACCGAAGCAGAAGATACAGCGTTCAGGTTTCGAGGTATTAGAAAAACCAGTTTCGGAGTACTCAAGCATGCCGTTTGACATTTCGAAAGGCGGCGATTCATTTTCAATCATTCAGCGTTTCGCTGTTATACGATGCTTCAGGCTCTGCAGACACTGTCAGTAAGGCAACGCGAATTCTCTTCTGCCAGTTCAATAAAGCGTTTGAGAATATTCTATCCACGTGTGAAGTCCTTTCCCTTCACCTTGAGAGCAATAGCTACAGTGTTTTGTGTGCAAAAACTGAGGCCAGGATCCTTGCGAGTAAGGATGGAAGAAAATTGAGGTGTTTATAATATATAAATCTGGCCGAAGATAAAGGGAATACGAACGCTTAAATAAATCAAGGTCAGGACTCATAAAAGCTGTGTGCAAGATTTGGTACTGGTAGCCACAAGTGAAGTATTTTCCGCTATCTCCATATATTACTACTAACTCACATTTTTGCTAAAACTGTTGATTCATAGTTTTAAGGGGAAAGGGGATTGATTAAAGCTTGCTTCCCTGTATTGCGACGACAAAAGATCCTTATCAATTACTTTGTTGTGCCTCAACGCCCATTGCTCCAAGTTCTGAGAACTTTTTTGATACTATAATCAAGAACACCCTGTATAAACAAAATTCTTTGGTGACTCAAAGCTGTTGCGCGTTCAGGATTTTGGGTTGCAAGAGATGCTCACTCACACAATAGAATTTTTACATAGCTATTTAGTATTGTTATGAAAAACTAGTCTTGGTGCAGCCGCATAGTACTCTTCGGTGCGCATATGCTCTTAAGTCACTTTGGGTACTACGACTTTTTTTGGCAATTGTATCAGACTGTAATTTTCAGATGTTATTATTTTTCATTCTTACGCTTGCTTTTCCAAAACCAAAACATTCTATTTAGTAAACTTGGTAGAAAATGCTGTTTAAATAAGTTGGTAATTTCGCTTTCTTTGTGTGTCAGAAATTAAAACACCCTGTATAATTGCTTTGGAATCAGTATTGAACAATGGTTTTGGTTTGGAAAATCTAATGACTAATTGTTTCCTTGTCACTTTGTGGATTTAACAGATCCTATAGATGGATAGATACTTTTTGAAGAAAATGAAAAAATGTTTCATGCAAGTCACATTTTTGCTACCGTTATACAAGTTGTAAGAGGGAATGGGGTTTATTCAAGCCTTCCCTGTTAGTATGTTTATTCTAATTAATACATTAAGGCAGCAATAGTGTACTAATATAAGCTCTTCCTACTCACCAAAAACCTAGACTGTCTCAGACTTATTGTTTGTTTGCTTGGGCACTCACCTGAAACGAAAAAAAAGCGTTATTTTACAACTATTTCCAATCAAATTGCTATAAAATGATGGTGTAATAAGCTACTATGAGCTATAATGATTAAAGCTGTGAAGTTAGCCGCGAGTATCCTTCTATCATTGTGACTGAGTCCATCAAGCGGAAATACATCAAAACTAGAATTCTTAAGCATTTTATCAACTTCTCTATTCTTCTCTTTACACATCGGCGGACAGAAAAATGAATGACTGTACAGTGAGGGTGCTCATAAAAATTACAATTTTGACATATATTAACGTTGTTAGGGTAAACATGTAGACTTTGATCTCGTAGGTATATCTTATGTTTTATAGTGATTAGTTTTGATCAATGGCAATTGTTTGAGTAAGTGAGGGTGCTCATAGAATAGAGACGCCATGACTCACTGAAACATACCTGAAGCCAAAATCGTCTGGCTTCAGGTGTCCTTAAAAACCGTTCAGAAGCTGTCTAAATTTCACATTCAAACATTTTTACATTTCGACTATGACCCTCTTAATGGCTGGACTGGTCTCGGCCCCATCACTTAATTTGGGAAGGCTGAATGAACTTTAGTACAAAGGGACTAGTTGATACGAACATATAGCCTCATACATGTAACATGCCGAGTCTCTACTGTAGGTAGAGTCGAACGGGGTGCTGTTGCAGTCCCATCAAGCCTTAATTAGTAGATATGGATGGGCAAATCGTATAAGCCAGCCCACGCTTTGGCTGGACAAACCCGCGAGCTCTGCAACCCATCAAACCATGGACCCGAGTTTACCCAGAATGATCAGAGTAGCCGAGCCACAGTTTTTACTTACACTACTGGTAATGGGACACTGACGGTATAGACCTAACTAGTCCCTACGTACTAGAATCCAGCCATGATTTGCGACCACCTATCGCCAAACTAGAGAGTGGGGCTCGAGACCGGTCTAATCATGAAAGAGAGTCATTATTAAACCAGTTCACACTTTGGCTGGAGTAACCCGCGGACTCTGCGATCCATCAAACCATAAGCCCGAGTTTACTCACAAGGTCCAGCGTAGCTGAGCCACAGTTTTTACTACACCACTGGCAATGGGACACTGACGTTATAGACTTAACTAGTCCCTTCGTACTAGAATCCAGCCTTGATTTGCGACCACCTATGGCCAAACTAGAGAATGGGATTCGAGACCTGTCTAGTCATGAAAGAGAGTCATTATTAAACCAGTTCAGACTTTGGCTGGAGAAACTCGCAGGCTCTGCGATCCCTCAAACCATGAGCCCGAGTTTACCCAGAATGCCGAGAGTAGCTGAGCCACAGTTTTTACTACAGTACTGACAGTGGGACACTGACGGTATAGGCCTAGCTAGTCCCTCCGTACTAGAATCCAGCCTTAATCTACGACCACCCACCGCCAAACTAGAGAGTGGGGCTCGAGACCGGTCTAGTTAATAAAGAGAGTAATGACTCTCTTTACATACGTCCTGCCATAATGATGGCAGGACGTATGCTGTACCTGTCAAATACCGCTGCTCTTGTGTGCGGTCTACAACTATTAGGTTAGCTCCGACATTCTGTTAAGGGGGGAGGGGGGTTAAGAGTCTGGACCTATTAATGACAGCAAGAAGGCAAGTCTGGTAGAATTAGCTTTGCAGAATAAATACGAAAGCCACGTCCGAATCAGTTGTTCCGAGTCGTACCCATCGATTCATATTTGTACAAAATTCATATTTTTAAAATCTTTCTTTACAAAATTTAATTGCCGACGTCATTTTCTTAACCTTTTCTACCTAAGTGATTTTCATTAAAATGACAAATGAAAAATGTTCCATTAAAAATCAAACTTAATGCTGCATTCAGAATAACCCTAGCTTTTAAGTTGCTTCTCTTTTTCTTTGCACATTAGACATACTCGACATCATCCATGTCTTTGCATATATTATTCAATTTAAATCCGTGCCTTTCTAGGATCTCGACGTTAGCTTTTCAACATTTCAACGTTGCTTTTACCATGAATACCGAAATTCATCAACGAAAATTAATCATCTGAACTTCACCAACGCATTTGATGTATTACTACAAAAATTCCATTTATCACGATGTTGTACGTCCGGCAATTCACTACCAACGATTTCTGCTGCAACCATGACCTCGATCTGCTCCAAAAACTTGCCAAAGCACAACTTTTATTAAATTACTGCAACGTGATATATATTTCTACGGCATTATCTTTTATGTCAAAACTTACTTTAACCCAGAAAAACATCTGCAATAACGTTACATACATATATATGTTTCGAGTTTCTACTGTATCGGTTAAATGTTGCCAGCACAAATGCGAGCCAAATTGATGCTGATTTATAAACGTAAAAGGTAAATACAATTTTAAAGATTCAGATAAATCTTGAAAATTGTCTCGACTTTGCTTTCAAGTTAATAGGTAGTAGGTGTACACGAGATGGGTTTCCATAAATAACAAGGTGAATCTTTTTAATAAAAAGTCTCATAAAACTAAGCTCTAAATCCTTTGAAGAGGTGTCAGAAGAGCCTCCTTAAACGACATCCCAAACACATGTTTCAGCAATTTCCTTTAAAAGCTTCGATATTGTGCTATTGAAAATCTTACTGCGATTTCTTTCTTTATATTAGGATTTGTCTGCAATGTATGATTTATCTATATCTTCCCTTTTAGTTCATTATATTTTATATAGCTGTTCTGTATACCCTATATAACCCAATCTCTAGCGTCGCGAGCCGAATCAAAACTGCGACAACACGACGAAACCATCTCTTTTAGTCTATCTTCGTTATTTTTACGTTAAATTTCGCGATAATGCAGTTTAAATGACTTCCAGTTTTTCTTCTATGTGGTCTAAACCAGCGGTTCCCAAACTTTTTCGTTCACAGACCGCCAAAAGACGTAGCATTTACTTGCGGACCGGTAAGGTAAAAAAATTATAGAAAACATTTCGCAAAATAAATCTTATAATTATAAATTTACTTTTACACTGTACAAGAACAATCTAAAATAAATAAATATCCATTCTTTATAATAACAAAGTCGGTTTTCGTACTTCATTCGCTTGCTGGATACCAAACCTCGAACGACCAAAACGGTCCGAAATCGTCGGATACCAAGAGGCCGGAGTGTTTCTCTTTTCGCCAAATGAAGAAACGATCGCAGGCGGGGTGCGGCGCCGAACACCTCAACCGAGTTCTAGACACATAGGGCGGTCCATCGTTCAAAACTAGAACTCTTGTCGATAGGGAGCGGAGATATAACCGAAAACGCTGGCGAGTTAGGTTCGGTAACGACGGTCAAAAACGGAAATGGGCTCAAACGACCCAGGAGGCAATCCTCCTCCAATCCTCCAGAATCCTCAACCCAAGACCTCCAGAAGTGGTTTCCACTTAGGAGCCCGATTAGGATGGTGGCGTCGATATTACTTTAGCACGATTCTCGGGTAAAAAACAAATAAAAAATTTCGGTTTTCGGCTGTATCTTTGTTCTTTTGCACGGTATTTGAAGGGGAAACATTTTGAGATTGCCCGTCGTTTGACGCCAAGATAGTCGTTTTTGCACCTATAGTTTCCGAGATAACGCCTCTCAAAACGGGCGGAGAGGGCTAGATATACGAAAAAAACAATAGATGCACCGCGCGTAGCAGGCCACGTGACATCGAATGCCCGAACACATGTTCGATCGCCCCCGAAAACCCATGTCACCCCTAGCCCACGCCCCTGGAAGAGTGTCTGCAAAAAAAAATTTCCGGTAAAACACTTGCGGTACTGAGGTGGCAAAGATTCCGCTGTCAGATTTTCGCTCCGACCTACCGTAAGGCTGGGGCATTTTTTGCTGCCTCCGCCTAAACGGTTTACCGAAGATCGTCGAGACTTCAAATCTGAGACGGGAACTACCCGACGCATCGACACACAAAAAAAGAGTCCGGATCGAAACAAGTTTTGCGGCCCAGCGAAAGCCGGATTTTGATCGTTCGTGTTAACCGACACGTATGTATGACTCGTATGCGCCGGCCCCGTATAAATTTACTCAGCGTTTACTCTTCGTCAACTCCGATAAACCATTTGACCCTACGTTAGCTCCAGGATAACACGAATTAAAAAAATTCTTTCAGTAAAATTTTGAAAAATACTGTTATTTCTCTGAGAACCGGCAAAGTTTTGTGACAGACCGGCACCGGTCCGCGATTGGGAAACGCTGGTCTAAACTACCTCTACATTCATTTTCATCCAAATCTAATAAGAGTTAGTAAGTTCTACACATCCAGTGTTTGGCTGTTCCTGTACATGACAAATCTAATCTTATACTGCATGCAAAATAAGACAAAGCCTGTCCACGCGACATATGTAAAAGGGCCAAGATTTTTCGCTTAGATGGTTGCCTTTGCATAGCATAGACCTAACCTAACGAACCAAAAGGACAACCCAAAGACAGTGAATACCGGAGGCGCTATCCGCTACCATCTTTGCCTAGGAAAAGGTATGTATGAGTGAGGCGAGTATGCTGCCGTGTCGGGTTTGGATGTTCCTTTCCAGGGTGCAATTCCATAATTAGGCATTCAGATCTTTGAACTGATTTGTGTAACGTTTTAGCATGAAATATCAAAGCTTGTATCGTAAGTAATGCCACTATTTTATAAAAAAGAAGTCAGTGTTCCAAGTTTTTAGTCAAGTCTAGTTAGAAAAGTTTTATTCCTCTTCGTCAATGGTCAGCAACAAAGATAGTGAATACTGGAAGCGCCATCCGCTACTATCTTTGCATAGAAAAAGGTGGTTAGAAAAGAGTTGTTCCTCTTGAGTCAATAGTCAGACAAAGATAGTGAATATTGTAGGCGCCATCCGATACTATCATTGCCTAGTAGCAAAAAGCGAAATGCCAAATCCAATGAGTGTAAGTAATAAACGAATGATAACAACAGAAACGATTCTTTGTACTTTTCCACGAATTTGAACGGTGTAAAAAGAATATAAAATTCCTTCACAGATGGCAAACTGACATCCTATAGCAGTATATACCTGGTGTCACATCTCTTAACTTGGCAGTTCAAAGTAAGCGTAATCAATCTCGACTTATGTTAAAATTGATTGCTCATTATTCACTAATTAATTGTGGGTAACGAAATATTTTGTCAAACTTTTTTTGTTGTGTGATGTTCTGCCAAAGCCAGGTCAAACTGGTTTGCTCAACAATCTTTGTGACATTACGGCAAAGACAGATGAAGTTGGCGGCACGATAATGAAAAATGAGCGAAATTTAATTCAACAGACGTTAGAATTAATTGCTCATGATTTGCTAATTAATTGCAGTAAACGTGATTTTTGCTGTGCAACTATTTTTATTTTGGCGGAACGTAGCGTAATCGCAAATAATGATCAATTTTAACGTAAGTCAAAATTGATTATGTTTACTCTATCCGTCAAGTTAAGGGACGTTTAGGTGTTGCTAGAAAATACTGATAATAATTATAATTATTACGTAGGCCCTACGTGCGGCTGCAGCCGACTTACAGATGGAACAGCGCAAATCCCACATTTGTGTCACAGCTAAGGAAAACTGCAGAAAACCTTAACCAGATCTGCCGGCACCGGGAATCGACCGCGGGCCGCTTGGGTGAAAGTCCAGCACTAGACATTACACTACCTAGGCTCTAGAACTTAATTATGCCGAAAAATGAATTTTTCGATTTCTAGGCATAAAATACCAGAACTATTGTTAATATTGTAAGGAATTCTAGAACTCTACTTTATTTATTCAGAACTCCAAGAATTTTTTGGTTTGATGGGGAAGACTTTGATGAGGAGAGCTCTATTCTGGTGGTGGGAAACGAATATACACTAATTCTTCGACTGATGATGGCATCTCATGACTGGTTGCACCCAAAACCTGGAAAGTATTAAGAACGCCGTCGGGTTGTGGAGTCTCAAGCTAGTAGATTGAGAATTGCTTCTGAAGATTAAATTTTTGGATTTTTGCAGCTTGCGCATAGAGTTAACGCGGAGAAATGGTCGCCAAGAGTATTTTCTGCGCTACAAGCACTTACCTCTACGTATGTATGTTCACCTCGCTACAACCGCACTTTTGAAATCTTTCCAATAGCCAATTCAAGAAACTCCAATTTTCTAAATTAAATTGGCAATAATATCTTATAAACAAGTTCGTCTAATAACGTAAGTTATTTTTTCCCGATGCTAAAGCGACAGTCCATAAATATAAAAGAAAATAAAAGTTTTTCAAAAAAATTGCCCTTACGCTTCACTTACGTCAAAACTTCAAAACCTTTAGAACTTACAACACGAAAGCCTTTTTAGTTCATTTGTATAAAATACTCGTACATATCAAATATCATTTGAAGCTCCTTAGTTCCTCATATCTTCATCCTCCTAATTACTACTAGTTTCCAAATTTTAATATTTCTGGGCAATAACAAAACACTTTTTCTTATATTATTATGCTGATAAAAATCATTTTGCAATACCATTTGCAACCTGCAATCATCTCATGCAAATTTTTTAGAAGCAAGGCGGTTGTCATAAAAATGTCATAGGCCTTTACTCAAAGAACACGTTCCAAACTCGTTTCTTGGTCTCATTCGAAAGCACTTAGAAAGTTTTACCAGCTACCAAAATAGCGCCGCTTTTTGATCGTGTGACGAAACATAATCAAAGCATGTTCATTCTAAAATAACGGCTTCGCAAAACATATGGAGGTCATGCTGGCATGTCGCAAGACTTATACCTGATGACAGATATTGCGCCCAACACATCAAGTTCAGCCACTGATTCCGACAAGTCCTGTCACAATTGAGGTTGGATTGGATCGGGTGGTGGTCCTCAACCTAATAAGTTGAGGAATAGTCCGAAGCTGGACGAGGTAACTTCTCCTAGGAGAGGAAGCCGACGGGTGAGCACGTTTATCGGTCCGGCACTAGCCTGGAGAGCTAGTAGAGGATGGATAGTAACCTCGCTCCAACCAGTGAGTTACTGGTAGCATCGTGAAGTGTAGGCGACGCGCGCTAATTGAGCGTATCTCAATTCGTGTCTTAGAAATAAGACGGGACAGAACACCCGGACGTTCAGTGAATATTTAACTAACATACTACTAAAGTATCAAGTACGACCGATTGTATATTTACAGGTAATAGGCTATAAGAGCTGCAAGAATGGTTGACTCCGTTGGAACTGCAGAGTTGTATGTATGTACACCAACGTTCAAATAAAAGGCGGTGCATTTTGACGACTGATTGGCTGGTAAAGCTTTGGAAGCGCTTTCGATTGAACCCAAGAAAAGAGTGGGCCTTTGCACAACAAATTTGCATGGAAATTCTGTGTTCTGCGAAAGTGGACTTTTTATTTGCAGTGGAAGTAGTATAGAGAAGAAAAAAGAAGTTGGTGTTAGAAAAACATTTGGATATGATTGAGAGTTGGGAAAATTGTCCAAAACTGTAGTGGCTGGCTCACATAAAGGTTAGCACATGATACGTCAAAGACAAATTTATTCTGAGATTTCATAAAAATAAAATGCAATTCCAGCTTTTGCAAAATATATTTTTACACGCATGCAAAGGGGTAAGCTTACCAAGTTATGTATAATGTATTCATTTATGCAAGAGACACACGTCATCGATAACACAAGTAATGAGTGAGTGATCGTGAGTTGACGGCCTATCAGTCACGAACTTTATTCGTGTAGTAACGCAGGTAAATTTAAAACCGTAAAAAATCGGATAGTATTTATTTGTCAAAATCTTAAATTTAAAATGACAGCACTTTTACTGTTTCTCTGATCTTAGTTTATTAGATAGTGTTCATAGTTTTATGTACTGGTCGCTTTTAATTTATGGGGAAAAAATAAAAGACGATTGAATATATAATTAGTATTACTGGTATTACGTAACAAACAGTAAAGAAAAAAGTTTTCAAATGCTTTTGGTGTGGTTTTTATACCACTGATTGATTACTGTGTGCTACTTCTACGAATCCGATTTTCCGATAATGTAATTTCGCGATTCGTCGATTTTTTCGTTTCTCCATTCTTTAAATTAATCAAGGTCTTCCTCGGAATCTATTTACTGTCTTAAGATAAGTGGAATTGTATTTAAATCTAGAGTTTTAGATTGAAAACTTATCAGAGAAGATGGATGAAGTAGAACATTTCCAAATCTTCTCAATTTATACTATTATGTGCTTGTCACGTTTGCGAAATATTAATATACCTTCCGTTATAACTGATGGGTAAAGTGCACAACTTCGCGTTAGATTTTATTTAATGTTTGTAATCAATGACTTCCGTATTTGCTTTTAGAGCTATAATCGTATAAAAATTAGAACAGTTCCGTTTTGTATAAATGTTTAACCAAGTGTATACACAGTTAGTCTCCATATATAATTGTATGTTTGTTGTAAATATAAAACCCACAATTTTACAACCTATAAGGCCCGAGTAAAAAAAAACAATATTATCTACTTTTCCGGGCTATTCGGTAGAGTTGGTAATATTTCGTCGATTTTACGATCAAACGGGAAAATGGAGGGTCAAACTACGGATGTCCTATGTTGAATCTTCTTCAAAGACCAATATCACTTTCAATAACTGCCATTCTTTAAAGTGCTTTTAACTTTTAGCGCAAAGATCTAACCTATATTGAATTTTCGAAACGAGATACTTTTTTCTTCCTAGCAATCATATCCAATTTGTAATAATAACATTCAATTTATAAGAACTTCCCAATGTTATGTATTTTTTTGTCGCCATCCATATATAGCAACCTGGTTTGTCTGTTACGTAAAAAATTGTATTATTGACAATCTTAAACCAGATCAAAAATTATGGACATCACGGACAACGTGTAAACTCGGACAGAAAGAACGCATTTTAATTGGTCCATAAATAATAAACTCTTTTAAGACCGCCACTAAAAGGTAATAATCGAATACCGACTGTTTGACGTATTTCCAGGAACGGATTGTTGTACAGAAGTACTGCTTTTAGAATATTCTTGTGTAAGATTTCCAAGAATCTCAACATAAGTCAATCTAAACAGTGCAAAAATCAGCCCCGTGAATAATTTTTAGAGTACTGGGTAAAGATTTTAGAGTTAAAACTTAGAGTAGAAAAACATTTTTTTCACTCAATTCTTACAATAACAGAAATAATTCTTTACTACTGAAATCTATTTTGCTCTATATTATTAATTAACTCTACATAGATTGACTATTCAATCTATGGTATTCTACTTTAAAATATAACAAAATTCACTCTAATTTTGATTTTTTAATAATGAATGTGAAACTTTGCAGTATGTTTTAATAATGAATATAAGGTAACTAACAATTTTACATTTTAAACATTTTATTAAGACATGTATTTATTATTTTATAATTTTAATAATTAGTGTTACTTATGATGAGTAAGACGGGAGCTCTTGGAAACTTATAACACATGTTCAACAGTCAATCATTTAGTATTGATATCCAACGGAGTTGCACTTTTTTCATCTATTTTATCTAAATAGAAAACAAATTATGCAAAAGTTTTATAACAATCCACTCTAAATAGGCAATATTTTCCCATATAGAGTAAAATATTCAAAGGCCAAAAGTAAAATCTTACTCCGAGTCGATTAGAAATTTGACTGTTTTAGTGTAAAAAATTAACAGAAATGATGAAGGATATACTTGATTTAGAATGTAATAAATTTACGCTAACATTATATTGATGTTAACTCTATGGTCTACACGAAGGTACAGATTAGATATTTTACTCTCAATGTATTAGACCTAAACACACACTTTTAAGAGTGGTCTTTTGTTCAAATTTTACACTAAATTCAGTTCAGCCGTCACCTGAAAGTGCCTACCAAACACTTATGGTGCGATCATGTTTAAGTTACGATATCCAAATACGGGGGGGGGGGGCACTTGCGCACATTGCGCACTTGTCTGTCGAATCTAAAATCTTTTCCGCATAAATAACAAGGATAAGAAATAAAAGGAAACTTCAACTTCCTTTTTTTGGTGTGTCCTCGGAGATTTTTTTTAATAAAGCACTAGAAGATTTTACGTTCCGTGGAGAAATTTGAAACTACTTGAATAGATCGACTATCGACTAAAGTCTATATAATCGCTTCCTCGGGCGTAACGCTATACTATGACTGATCTCCAGTCCCCAAAAAGGGTAAACTAGAATAGAACAAAAAACATGTTCAAGTCATTTCAAAGTAGTAAAGATACAAGAGACAACAATCGCTATCCCCACATTGATCTCGTCGTAATCGATACTCTTTGCACCGATCTGAATAGAAGAAAAATGCCAAACCCTGTTGAACACTGGAGCTGCAAAATTAAAAACTACCTCAATGTCATTATTTTCTATCCCTACCACTCGGTTACAGAATATGAGTTTGATGGTAGAATAAAGGTAGCTAAATTATTATAAAACTCACAGTTACGCTTTGGATGTCAAAAACAAATTTTTTATTTATAATAATAATAATTGCTACTACAAAAAACTGACCGGGAACCACAGATAAATTTTAGTATATGTGCCGGAAGAGTTAGGAGAAATTGCTTTCAGTTTAACTAAATGCATTTATTTACCAATAATTGTCATTTTCGATGAATTGCAGAATTTGATAAATTTTTCAGAATCTATCTGGATTATAGTGTAGTTTATAAATTCAGAAAAATGCATTGAAATGTTAATAAAAACCCAATAATAATAATTGTTACTACCCATTACCTGGCGAACCAGGTCCCAGAAGCTAAGAAGCTTGTGCGGGAGAGAGGGTGCTCATTATTACTATTACGCAGGCCTCACGTGCTGCTGCAGCCGACTTAACAGATGATATAGCACAAATCCCACATTTGTGTTACAGCCAAGGAAAACTGCAGAAAACCTTAACCAGACCTGTCAACCTTATTTATGAGTCCCAAAACCCGTTATTTATGAGTCATTTTTTGAGTTGTACCAAGTGACGCACCTTCTAGCGTGGAAACTACATTCCGAATCGTTTAGCGGAAATAGAGTTAGGAAGTCTCTAGGTTAATTCGTTTGGCCGTCATCAGTTCAATGGAAATCGGAAAATCTACACCATACATAACCTTTACCTCCAAATGAAAAGAAAACTTCTCATGTTCGAGAACCTGCTGGATCTAATGGTAGCAGTGAAGGAAGTAGAAAAAAATTATTAATATTTGCAGTTGGTATGTTTGTTTCAAGTTTGAATTTTGAGATCCAAATCTAAACTGGTTAACAAATAGTAAAAGCTACAAGTTAGTAACTTAAGAGACTGGGTTACTTCTTTTTTTAATGACATTGTTGTGTTGCCCCCGAAAATTTTGTACTAGTCTAGGTTATTTATGCATAGCTACAGTAGTTAAGCAAAACCGCGGTAGCTCATAAAAACCCGAAAATCTAGTAGTAGCTCCGCCCCCCAAATAAATTCCTAAATATGCCGCTGCTTGAAATCGATCATCAAATAATGTATTTATCAAAAGTACACTCGTGGGGTTTGAGAATAGTTTATTATGACGAATTCGTCATAATTCTATAAATTTATTGGAATGGTTATTATAGAGTTCATGTGAACGTTGACATGTGAAAAGGAATACAGAAAACAGTTTTAAAATTGGTCTGTAAATAACAAAGTTATCAATAATTCGATGGTGGGGATAACCGTGTGGAGTAACGCCATGTTGTCATATGTATTTTGTATATCCATTGTTTGTTCATTGATCTCGACCGGGTTTAATTTGTTACACTTAATGTGTTGCTTCACTCTAGAGATGGTTGAAAAAGGATTTTCGGCTTGGTTGGCAAATTACAAGAAATTTAAGGAAAATGTAAGAAACTTAAAGACAGTGTAACGAATATAATGAAGAAATTTTAGACAGTTTGTATATGAATGTTGACATGTGAAAACGAATGCAGAAAACTGCTTTAAAATTGGCCTGTAAATAACGAAGTTATCAATAATGCGATGGTGGGAATAACAGTGTATAGTGCCGCCATGTTGTGATATGTTTTTTTTTTGTATATCCATTGTTTGTTCATTGATTTCGACCGGGTTAGCTTTGTTACACTGAACTCGTGTTGCTTCACTCTAGAGATAGCTGTAAAAGGATTTTCGTCTTGGTTGGCAAATTGCAAGAAATTTAAGGAAAATGTAAGAAACTTAAAGACAGTGTAACGAATATAATGAAGAAATTTTAGACAGTTCGTATATGAATGTTGACATGTGAAAACGAATGCAGAAAACTGCTTTAAAATTGGTCTGTAAATAACGAAGTTATCAATAATGCGATGGTGGGAATAACAGTGTATAGTGCCGCCATGTTGTGATATGTTTTTTTTGTATATCCATTGTTTGTTCATTGATTTCGACCGGGTTAGCTTTGTTACACTTAACTCGTGTTGCTTCACTCTAGAGATAGCTGTAAAAGGTTTTTCGTCTTGGTTGGGGAATTGCAAGGAATTAAAGAAAATTGTAAAAAATTTAAAGACAGTGTAACGAACGTAATGAAGAACTTTTAGGCAGTTCGTGTGAATGTTGACATGTAAAAACGGATGCACAAAACTGCTTTGAAATTGGTCTGTAAATAAAGAAGTTATCAATAATGCGATGGTGGGAAGTGGGAATAACAGTGTACAGCGCCACATGTTATCATATGGTGTTTTGTATATCCATTGTTTGTTCATTGATTTCGACCGGGTTTTGTTTGTTACACTTAATTCGTGTGGCTTCACTCTAGAGATGGCTGAAAAAGGTTTTTCGTCTTGGTTGGGGAATTCCAAGGAATTTAAGGAAATTGTAAAAAATTTAAAAACAGTGTAACAAATGTTTGCAACAAATGCAGAACTTTTACACAGTTCGTGTGAATGTTGACATATAAAAACGAATGCACAAAACTGCTTTGAAATTGGTCTGTAAATAACGAAGTTACCAATAATGCGATAGTGGTATTAATAGTGTGGAATATCGCCATATTGTCATAGTTACTATTTTATTTCGTATCTCCATTGTTGTTTGTTGGTCAATTTCGACCGGTTTTCTATGTTCCACTTAACTCGTTCCACTATTGTTTCACTCTAGAAATGGGTCGAAACGGATTTTTGTCTTGGTTGAGGAATTGAATGAGATTTTAGACAGTTTATGTGTGATAACAATGCGATGGTGGGGAATAATATTGTGAAATGTCGTCATAGTATTTTATTTCGTATCTCCACTGTTTGTAGCTCCGCGTTGCTCCACTAGAGAGCTAACTCAAAACGGGGTTTCGTCTGGGTTTGGGGAATTACAAGGAATTCTGGGGAATTTAAAAGAACTTGTTGCGAATAAAACACATTTGATATAAAAGATATAGGAAAAAATAAGTCGGTGTATTTAAAATGAAGATGTACTTATTATTCTTAAAGAAAACCCATTTTTCTAAAAGAATTTTCTAATTGATTAACAATCTTTTCAATAAAATTCCAAGTATACAATATAAAGGGAAACCACGTCCGATATTATCTTTTCACTTTGTAGCTAAATTAAAAAGGGAAGCTAGAAAATTTATTTACAAACCCTAATCGAATTTCCTCGGGGAGGAACATGCTGAAAAGTAAAACAGAAAAACTGT